>JAPYXV010004638.1:0-11196 GCA_028533065.1 Trachops cirrhosus
TGAGAAATCAACTGACAGTCTGATGGAGATTCCTTTGTAGGTGACTGTCTCCTTACCTCTTGCTGCTTCCAGGATTCTCTCCTTCATTTTTACCTTGGCTAATGTAATGATGATGTGCCTTGGTGTGTTCCTCCTTGGGTCCAACTTCTTTGGGACTCTCTCAGCTTCCTGGACTTCCTGGAAGTCTATTTCCTTTGCCAGATTGGGAAGTTCTCCTTTATTATTTGTTCAGATAACTTTTCCACTTGTTACTCTTCCTCTTCCTCTTCTGGTACCCCTATAATTCGGATGTTGGAGCCTTTAAAGATGTCCTGGAGTTTCCTAAGCCTCTCCTAATTTTTTAAAATTCTTAATTCTTCATTCTTTTCTGGTTGTATATTTTTTTCTTCCTTCTGGTCCACTCCAATGATGTGAGACCCATCTTTCATTCCATTACTATTGGTTCCCTGTGCATTTTTCTTCATTTCACTTATTGTAGCCTTCATTTTTTCATCTAGTTTGTGACCAAAATCAACCAATACTGTGAGCATCCTGATCACCAGTGCTTTGAACTGTGCATCTGATAGATTGGCTATTTCTTGGTCACTTAAAAGGATGGGTTCTGGGGCTTTCAATTCTTCTCCTATTTGAGCCATCTCTTTGCTGGGGTTTTTTTTTTTTTTTGGTCTTGTGGAGCTCCTGTAGTGAGGAGTGGGGCCTTAGGTGTTCACCAGGGCAGGACACCCCAGTCACTGGGTTGTGAGGCTGTATGTGGGGGCGGGGTCTGAGAAGGAGCAATGGCACTTGCTCCACTCTCCATAGGACCCCAGACCCCTCCACTGCTTTCTGCGAGCCAACTGGGCCCCTCTGGCACCAATTCCCGTGTGGGTGGGCCTGTGCACCCAGGACCTTCCTCCTCAGTTAGTGACCCAAAGCTCTATTTCCCGGCGCTGGGAGCCTGAGTTGGGCGCAGTGCCTTGCTTCACAATGGCTACCTCACAATGGGTCTGCCGGTCGCCAAACCCTGGCCGGGGTCCACCAGCCACCACCGCTTGTGCGGCCAGGGTCTGCCTGTTGCAGACTTGCGCTCCTCCTGGGTTGCTCTGCTCTCCACTCTGCGTCCCTCCCCCGGCCCAACTCCGTCCCTCCTACCGGTCTGGATGAATGTGTCCAATTTTAACTCCTTGGGTGACCGACTTCCATACACTTAAATCTTCTGTCATTTCTGGTTGTTATTATGTTTCTATATTGTTGTTGTCCCTATCTTAGTTGTGCAAGGAGGCACGGTGCTACTACCCATGCCTCCATCTTGGCCAGAAGCTCCAACAATGATGTTTATGGTTGAATAATATTCCATTGCATATGGATACCACCTTTTGCTTATCCATTCATCCATTAATAAACATGTAGGTTGTTGCCTCCTTTTGACTATTGTGAATAATGCTAATATGAATATTGGTGTACAAGTTTTGTCCGAATAACTTTTTCAGCTCTTTAGGGTACATAACTTAGGATGAAATTTCTGAGTGATGTGGTAGTTCTACATTCAACTTTTTTGAGGAACCATGAAACTATTTTTCCAAAATGCCTCTTCCATTTACATTCCCACCAGCAATTTACTAGAGTTCCAATTTCCACATCCTCAGAAACACTTCTTACTTCCATTTTGTTTTGTATTTTTTTAATAGTTTTTCTAGTGTATGTCAGGTGACATCTCATTATGGTTTTGTTTTGCATTTCGCTAATGACTAATGCTGTTTAACATTTTTACCTGTCATTTTTGAACATTTGAGTATGTGTTTTGGATAAATGTCTATTCCAGTTCTTTGCCTATTTTTAAATTTTGATTGTTGAGCTGTAAGCATTCGAGATATATTCTAAGAGGATACCCTATAAGATACATGATTTGCAGCTTTTGTCCCAGTCCATAGGTGGTCTTTTCACATTCTTCATAGCCTTCACTAATGAACAGATGCTTTGGGTATGATGAAGTCCATTTTATCTATTTTTTCTTTTCTTGTATGTACATGTGGTATCATATCTAAGAATCCATTTCCAAATTCAACACCATGAAGATTTGCCCTTATATTTTTTCCTAATTGTTCTAGTTTTAGCCCCTAAATATAAGTCTTTGACTCATGTAAAGTTAATTTTTGTTTAGTGAATGAGGTAAAGTACCAACTTCTTTTTGTGTCTACGGATAACCAGGTGACCAAGCACCATTTGTAGAAGAAACTACTCTTTCTACAGTGAAGGATTTTGGCACCTCTTGTTGAAAATTAATTGACCATAGACAAGTGAGTTTCTTTCTAGACTCTCAATTCCATTTTGATGGTTTATATATCTATCCTTATGCCAGTACCACACTGGTTTATTTTTTAGTATAAATATAATATTTATTTATTTATTATTTTTTAAATTACAGTTGACATTCAATATTATTTTTACTAGTTTCATGTGTACAGCATACTGGTTAGATATTTATATAATTTACAAAGTGATCCCCTGATAAGTCCAGTACCCACCTGGCACCATACATAGTTACTAAAATATTAGTGGCTGTATTCCCTGTGCTGTACTTTACATTCCTGTGACTATTTTCTAACTACCAATTTCTACTTCTTAATCCCCCGTCCCCTTTACACCCAGTCCCTTAATTAAACTTCTCCCCATACAGCAACCATCAGTTTATTCTTTGTATCTGTGTGTCATGTTCTGTTTTGTTTATTTTGACCTTGAGATTCCACATTAAAGTAAAGTCACATGGTATTTGTCTTGCTCTGCCTGACTTATTTGATTTAGCTCACTGCCCCCTAGGTCCACCCATGTTCTCACAAATGGCAAGATTTTATTTTTTTCTATGGCTGAATAAGATTCAATTGTGTATATGTACAACCTCATCTTTATCTATTCATGTACTGATGGGCACTTAGGCTGCTTCCATATGTTGGCTATCATCAGTAATATTGCAATGAACACAGTGGTCCATCTATCTTTTCGAATTACTACTTTGGATTTCTTCGAATAAATACCCAGAAGTAGAATTGCTGAGTCATAAGGCAGTTGTATTGAATTTTTTTTAGAAACTTCTATACTGTTTTCCATGGTGGCTGCAACAATTATACCACCAACAATGCACAAGGGTTCCCTTTTTCCACATCCTCACCAAAACTTATTGATTGTTGACTTATTGATGATAGCTATTCTGACAGGTGTGACGTGGTATCTCATTGTGGTTTTAATTTGCATTTCTCTGATGATTAGTGACGTTAAGCACCTTTTCATATGTCAGTTTACCATCTGTACATCCTCATTGGAGAAATGTCTGTCACATTCTCTGACCATTTCTTAATTGGATTATTTGTTTTGTTTGGTGTTGATTTGTATGAGTTCTTCATAAATTTTAGATATTAACCCCTTATCAAATGTATCACTAGCAAATATCTTTTCCAAATCCTTTTTGTTTTGTTCATGGTTTACTTTGCTGTGCAAAAACGTTTTTAGTTTGATGGAGCTCCATTTGTTTATTTTTTCTTTTGCTTCCTTGGCCTGAGGAGATATATCAAAAAATACTACTGTGAGTAATGTCAGAGTTTACTGCCTACATTTTCTTTCAGAAGTTTTAAGGTTTTGGGCTTAACACTTAAACCTTTAATCTATTTTGAGTTTATTCTCATATATAGTATAAGAAGGTTATCTAGTTTCAGTTTTTGGCATATTTCTGACCAGTTTTCTCAACACCATTTATTGTAGAAATTGTCTTTACCCCACAAAGGAGGTATATTCTTGCCTCCTTTGTCATAGATTAATTGACCACATAGGTGTGAGTTTATTTCTGAGCCCTCTATCCCATTCCATTGATCTGTGTGTCTGTTTTTATGCCAGTACAATGTCATTTTGATTACTGTAACCTTGTAGAAGAGTTTAATATCAAGTAGCATGATACCACCAAGTTTGTTCTTCTTTAGGATTGCTGTGGCTATTCGGGGCCTTTTGTGATTCAATATAAATTTTAAAATTATTTTTTCTAGTTCTGTGAGAAATGCCATTGGTATTTTTGTTATTTTTTAATAGCAATTTATCTGGGTGACATTGATTAATAAGATTACATAGGTTTCAAGTGTACATTTCTATGATACATGATCTGTATATTGCATTGTGTGCCTACCACCCAAAATCAAATCATCTTCTGTCACCATATAATTGACCCCACTTACCCTTTACTAACTTCCTGACCCAACTTCCCTCTGGTGACCACGATACTGTTGTCTGTGGCTATGAGTTCTTGTTTGTTTGTTCATACATTGCTTTCACTTCTACATCTCACATGAGTGAAATCATATGATTCTTAACTTTTTCTGTCCAATTTATTTTGCTTAGCATGATATTCCCAAAGTCCATCCATGTTGTTGCAAATAGCATTTTCTTATGGCTGAGTGGTATTCCATTGTGTATATCTACTACATCTTTATCCAGTCATCTATCAAAGGATGCTTTGGTTGTTTACATGTCTTGGCCACTGTGAATAATGCTGCAGTGCACATAGGGTTATGTATATCTCTGCAAATAAATGTTTTCAAATGTTTCAGGTAGATACTTAGAAGAGGGGTTGCTGAGTCATGTGGTAACTATTCTCAAGTTTTTGCAGAAACTCCATATTGTGTCCCATAGTGGCTATACAAGTTTACATTCCCACCAGCTATATATGAGGGTTTCTTTTTCTCCATAATCTCTCTGACACTTGTTATTACTTGTCTTGTTGATAATGGCCATTCTAACAGGTGTGAGGTGGTATCTCATTGTAGTTTTGATTTGCATTCCCCTAATAGCTAGGGAAGTTAAGCATCTTTTCTTAAATCTGTGGCCATTTGTATGTCTTCTTGGGAGAAGTGTCTATTCAGATCCTCTGCCCATTCTTTAATTGGATTTTTCATTTGTGTGGCATTGAGTTGTATGAGTTCTTTATACATTTTGAATATTAAGCTCTTTTGAGAGCCATTGATTGCAAATATCTTCTCCCATTGGATTGGTTGCCTTATTTTGTTGATGGTTTCATTTGCTGTGCAGAAGTGTTTTGTTTAATATAGTTGCATTCATGTATTTTTCCTTTTCTTGCTTTTGGGATCAACTTCATAAACTCTCCTCTACGACCAAGGTCCATAAGATTAATACTTATGTTTTCTTCTATGTCATTTATTGTTTCACTCTTATATTTAGGCCTTTGATCCATTTTGAGTTGTGCCTCCATTTTGTTTAGTTCTTGTCTGGAGTTTTCTTTCATTTGTGACATGTTTCTTTGTCTCCTCATTTTGGCTATTTCTCTGTGTTTACTTCTATGTATTAGGTAGATCTGCTATGTCTCTTATACTTGTCAGGGTGGCCTTCTGTAGCAGGTGATGTGTGAGTCCCAATGGTGCAGTCTCCCTGCTTTTTTGAGCCAGGTGCTCCAGGAGTGTCCCTTGTATGAGTTGAGTGTGCCTTCCTATTGTAGTTGATTTTTTATTGCTGTTGGCACATCAGTGGGTGGGGCTGACCTCAGGCTGACTGGCTGTGAGGATTGGCTATGATCACAGTGTATGAACTGATTCCATGTGTAGGGGCTGATTCCAGGGTGAGGAATTTGCACCAGTGGGGCTCTGGTGTCTGTGGAAACCATCCTTTGGTTGTGCCACTTGTGGCTGCTCTGTTGCAGTCTGAAGTCAGCCGGAATGTTGGTTCTGGGGCCAGTGATCAGCACAGGGCCATCTTGTGGGAGCTACAAATCTATCCATGCTGGTAGCTGCTTGTGCTGAGCCTGGAGTCCTGTGGGGGAGGCCTGTGAATTGAGGCCACCTGCCATCAGTACCAGGCCTGGGGCCTGTCAGTAAAGGCCAGGGACTACCAAGGACTGCTGCTACTTCCCAGCTGCCTGTGAGGCTCAGCTGCTGAATGAGCCTTTGGCTGTGTGGGAGCCAGGTGAGGTGGGGTCTCAGGGATTCACCAGTGGTGTTCATTAGGTTAATGCAGATTCAAATATGGCATCAGTGCTGAGCCTGGGGCCATTCAGCAAAAGGCCCAGGGCACAATGAGACCAGCCACTGCCTGCCTGGGGCCTGTAGACCGTTGAGAGTTTTTAAGAAAGACTGCAGCATGGGCCAAGGCTGCCTGCCTGCCCCTGAGCAGCTTCCAGCAGTGCAAGGGTACATGCCAGCTTCTCGCTGCTGAAAGAGCCTTTGGCGGGGCCTGACTTGGGTGGGGCAGGATCTCGGGGAATCCACAAGGTGGGGCAAGTGATGTTCACCAGGCCAATGCAGATTGAGATTTGGTCGAGTGGGGGAAGGGCTCAACACAGAAAAGGTGGTGCTTGCCTGCCAGCTGTGTGGGAGGAAGACTCAACACAGAGGCAATGGAAGCTGTCCTTCCAGCCCTGGCCCTGAAGCCATACAACTCAGTTTCTCCCTGTATGTCTCTGGTGTCCCTGAACCCCTCTCCCTCTGCCAGAGCCCAGGGTAAGTGCCTGCGAGTATGAGTCTGTGTGCAGACCCTTTAAGAGGACACCTGGCTTTCCAACAGCCTTTCATCTCACCCAGGTGGACAGAATTTCTGCTGATTCTCACAGCCAGATATGGGGGCTTTTTTACCCAGCACTGGTACTTCTGACTTGGGATCCCAATGTGGGGCTTGGACTCCTTCCTTTTAAGGAGGGACCTCTGCAGCTGAGACGTCTATCTGAGCTCTCAGCTGCTGTACTGAGTGTGCAGCCAGCTCATCTCTGCCCCCACCAGTCTTGATGTGGCTTTTTCTTTATTTCCTTAGTTATACGACCTCTGTACAGCTAGTCTTCTCAGGGTTCCAAGTTGACTGTTCTGTAATTTAGAAGTAATTTTGATGTTGTCATGGTGAGTAGAGTGTTTACCTACTTTGCCATCTTGACTGGAACTCAGTACCATACTGCTCTGATTACTTTATGTTGGCAGTACATTTGAAATCAGGAAGTGTGAGTCCTCCAGATTTATTTTATTTATTATTTTTTATTTTTAAGATTGTTTTGAATATTGGGGACTCTTGCAATGAACTTTAAGATGATCTTTTGCCTTTCTGTAAAAATAAATAAATAAAATGATGTTGCAATATTGATATGGACTAAATTTAGCCTATAGATCACTTGGGGAGCTGTTGCCATCCCCACTCCATTAACACAAAATGTCTTTTGATTTATTTACAGTTTAAATTTTTTCTTGATATTTGTAGTTTTCCATGTACATATTTTGAACTTTGTTAGATAAAAATATTCCCAATATTTGGTTGAATAATTGTGCATCTCTGTATATAAGCGATATTGGTCTACAGTTTTATTTTCTTGTGATGTCTTTACTTAACTTTGTTCTCAAGGTAATGGTAACTACTTAGAATAGAATTCTAAGTCATAGAATTACTCAGTGTTCCTTCCTCTTCTATTTTATGGAGAATTTTACAGAGGATTAGTATTAATTCTTTCATAAGTGGCTGGTGGAACTCACCAATGAAGCCATCAGTTATGAGCTCTATATTTTGAGAAGTTTTTGATTACTGGTTCAATCTATTTACCTGTTATAAATCTGTTCCAACTTCTTATTTCTTATTAATTCAATGTTGGTAGTTTGTCTCTAGGAATTTCTACACTTCATCTAAGTTATTTAAGTTGTTCAATAGCTGTTCATGATATTCTTTCATATTTCTTTGTAAATCCATAAGATATATATACTATTATTATGTACACTAAATATTATGTGTAATATTGTTATGTGTGCCAAAGAATACCATTATATATAAATAATATATATTCTTTAATATATAAATATGATGTTATATAATATATAGATATTTTATATAGATTATTTATATAATATATTAAATATCTATAATAGAGTATTATAGCAGCCATTGCAGGTGCAATTATTAATCTAACTCCTTTATATAATTCCCACCACTCACAGAACTGTCCCTGAAGATAAAGGAGCAAGGACAAAGGAATGTCAGCTTGAGTGTCAATAAAGCAAAGATACTGCTGAACTGGGATACAGTTCAGGAATCTGGGGACTCAGGTAATGGTTGAGATGGGGAGAAGGTCACTGAGGCTTCACAGTGGGACAAGATGCCCAAGGATGGGACAAATGGAAATTCAAAGTCTAAAGGAAAGTGAGGGCTATGGTGAGTCCACAAGGAAAGAGTCTACCGGAAGAAGAAGGGGTCCTATTGGGTACCCCAAGATGTCAACCTTAACCTTACTCTGCAGGCCCTTCTGTGGTGGGCCTTATCTCTACTCCAAGGATGGGCAAGTTGCTGGCAGGGGCCCCCCTTGTGCTGGAAACTGAGGGACCAGAAGTTCTGCATGAGACACACACAGGCTTGCTGCAGGGGGTCTCCCCCATCCTGCTCTCAGATGTCATCTCTGTCTTTGTGAGCAACAATGACACCCAGAACCTCAGCTCCCCAGTCACCCTTGTCTTTGAGCACGTGAGTCCTGTGGGATGGGGCTGTGGGTGTGGAAGAGGCCCCAGTCTTGGCACAGTCTTGGGGTTCAAGGGGCTCTCCCATGGGTGCATCATCTCCCCAGGAAAACCCTTCACAAGTGAGATCTGGGTCAGCATTTCTGGACACCAGACCCACAGCTCACACCTGTGCCCCATTCCTACAGTCAGTGACCCCTGGGCCAAGGCAGCAGGTGCTCTGTGTCTTCTGGGAGCATGGCCAGAATGGAAGTGGTCACTGGGCCACCAAAGGCTGCAGGATGGTGGGCACTGGAGACACCAGCACCACCTGCCTGTGCACGCACCTCAGCAGCTTTGCTGTCCTCATGTCCCAGTATGACGTGCAGGTAAGAGACCTAAGAGACGGGGAATTCAATATCTATTGCTGTGTAATAAATTCAAATAGATGTCCCACTTTTAAACAACGCACATAAATTTGTTACCCTGCAGAATCCTCAGGTCAACCATCTAACACAGTGTAGCTGGGTTCTCTAGTCTGGGTCTCACAAGGCTGTAATGACTGTGTCTGCAAGACCTGTAATCTCATCTGAGTCTAGAAGTTCTCCTCTAAGCTCCCTGGTTGCTGGCAGAATTCAGTTCCTTGCAGTTGTAGGACTGATTTCTCACATCCTTACTAGCTGGAAGTAGGGGGCCACACCCAGCTCTGGGGGCTACCTGCATTCCTTCCCATGCGGCCCTCTCCTCACCCTCCCACAGTAGATCAGTGTTCCTATCTGGAGGCCAGCAGGAGAAGCTCCCTCACATGAAAACTCAAAGTTTGAATCATTTTTTCCAAAAGCCTAGATCAGTTAAGGGCTCATCTAATAAGGTCTGACCCACCCAAGATAAACTCCCTCTCTTCAAGTCAAATGACTATGGATCTGAATTCCGCCCAGACTGCCTTCAGAGAAGCACCCAGATGGCATTTGACTGACAACCTGGGAGCAGTTATGCATACACATATGGGTGGGGTTATGGTTGCCAAACTAAGATTCTGCCTACCAAAAGGATCTTCAGGACAGCGGTAATCAGGGGCAGCAGAAAGGAGGATATGGTGATGGCAGAGGTCAGAGAGGGCCAGGGAATCCAGTGAGTACAGGTGAGTTAGTGGCTGTGTTTGCCTCCTGCCCTGTCCAGTTGAGCTGGTTAATTCTCTAGTTCAACAAAACCAGAAGCTTGCTAAGGAGACTTCAGGTAAGGGGGCATTTCTGAAATAAATGTGGCACCTACATGAAAATAACCGTGAAAAAGATAACAGCCACATGGCCAGATCTTATAGAAGCTTCCAGAAGTATGAACAACACTACGTGACCATGTTTCCTCCGGCCACATCACTAGATAACACAATATTCATACTTGTATTGACATACTGTTTTACATTTATTGAAGACTTAAAATATTTGTGTTTTGGAGTTCTGGCCAAGATGGAGGCATGGGCAGAAACCCTTCACTTCCCCACACAACCAAAAGGACAATAACAACCAATCTAAAATCAATAAACAACCAAAAACGCCAGAAAATCAAACTGCGTGGAACTCTGACAACCAAGGAATTAAGAAAAAATCAACCAGAATAAGCAGACTAGTAAGACAGACCACTCGAACCAACTCAGAAAAACTGTGGCAAGGTGGCTGGGGGGTGGGGCTGACTGCCCAGCTCAGAAGAGCTGTGCAGGAGGGACTGACTTAAGGGGAAAACTGAGACTCAGAGGTGACTGTGGGCTACAGGTTAGGGTTGTGGCGGTGAGAGATACTTCCAGTCTGACACCAAAGTCTCTTGGAAAGTGTGCTAGAGATGAACAGGCAAGCTGCATTGTTCCCTCTCTGGCCCTTTGCCAACAGGCAGCACAGCAAAGAGGGTTGCCCCACCTAGCTGAATACCTAAGGCCCCACCCCTTACAACTTAGCAGGTGCACCAAGACAAAGAAATATGACCCAAAGGAAAGAACACCGCAAAACCTCAGAACTAATCAATGAGGAGATTGCCAACTTAACTGATGAAGAATTTAAAGCCCTGGTAATCAAAATGCTCACAGAACTGATTGAGCTTGGTCAGAAAATGAAAGAACAAATGAAAGATATCCAAAATGAAATAAAGCAAAATATTCAGGGAACCAACAGTGACAAGAAGGAAACCAGGATTCAAAGCAACAATTTGGAACAAAAGGAAGAAATAAACATCCAACTGGATCAGAATGAAGAAACAAGAATCCAAAAAAAATGAAGAGAGGCTGAGGATTCTCTGGGACAACCTAAAACGTTCCAATATCCAATAATAGGGGTGCCAGAAGGAGAAGAATAAGAGCAAGAAATTCAAAACTTATTTGAACAAATAATGAAGGAAAATTTCCCTGATCTGGTGAAGGAAATAGACTTCCAGAAAGTCCAGGAAGCTCAGAGAGTCCCAAAGAAGTTGGACCCAAGGAGGAACACACCAAGGCACATCATCATTACATTAGCCAAGGTAAAAATGAAGGAGAGAATCCTGGAAGCAGCAAGAGGTAAGGAGACAGTCACCTACAAAGGAATCCCCATCAGACTGTCAGCTGATTTCTCAAAAGAGACCTTACAGGCAAGAAGGGGCTGGAAAGAAGTATTCCAAGTCATGAAAGGCAAGGACCTACATCCCAGATTGCTCTATCCAGCAAAGCTTTCATTTAGAATGGAAGGGCAGATCAAGTGCTTCTCAGATAAGGTCAAGTTAAAGGAGTTCATCATCACCAAGCCCT
>JAPYXV010004639.1:0-11195 GCA_028533065.1 Trachops cirrhosus
GGGTGACGTGAATTATTAACAATTGTATATAATAGCTATTATTTACAGTAATATTAGAGAAACAATCCTATGACAGAACCTATGAAATCTAGATAACAAGAATAGAGAGTATTGAGCCTTGTACTTAGGAATAGAGAGTATTGTACTAATGGAACACAAATGGAGGACAGTATATTAGCAATACACTATAAATGAGACAACAGGGGAGACCTATCAAATGGTAAAATATAATCAGCCAAGCAAAGAAGTCTATACAAAAAGAAGAGGAATACCAAAATACTATAAAAATAAAAGGTGTACGAATAATGAAATAATGATTATACAATTATGCAATTACTTGCAGGTTCAAAAAAGAAAAAAAAGAAGAAGGAACCAAGCAGAAGATGGAAGGAAGAAGAGAAGAGATAAATTTGGAAAGCAAGGGAGAAGGGTCAACACTAGGGTGACAGAAAGAGAAGCATAAATAATTGCTAGATCAAAAAATAATACAAATTAAAAGATAAAAGCTTACTTAAAAATAATTAAAAGAAAACAAAAACAAAGAAACAAAAAACAAACAAACAAAAAAACAGCAAAAAAAAAAAAACACCTATTGTTGGTTTCAGACTGGCCAAACCGGTTTTTCTAGCTGGCTTCCATCCACTGAGGGGCGACTGGAGACAGTTTTTCTCTGTTCCAGTTCAGCACTCAGTCAGCCTCTGGGGTACTGTTCATGCTGTAGATGCGCGTTCTCCCCCGAGCCCGTCTGGTGCCTCCCGGAAGGGACCTGTGTGTCAGGGCTGGGTGCAACTATGCATGTCCTTGGGAGTTCACTGCTGTGTGTTCCGATGTCCTGCGGAGCGCCCACCCCTTTTCCGGGTTCACGGGTGAGCACTCTCTGGATCCCGAGGGGGGCCCACTTCCCCCAAATTCACAGCCTGGGCATCATATGTCCAGCGGAGCGCCCGCGCCTTTTCCTTTTTTAACACTGTGGTTTCCGAGACTTTCACCAAACCTCACTCTCTCTGGGTTAGGGGTGCAGACGTAGAGGCGGGTGCCTTTGGATGCACAGGGTGGGGTTCATGCTTTCACCAGGGCTTTGCGTGGGTGCTTACAGCCCCTGTGTGGGTGCATCTTCGTTCTCACTCCTCTCTCACTCCTCTCTCTGTGCCCTCCGGTAAACTGGCCTCCCCTGGTGCTGCTCGGTCCTTGTTTGGCCAGGGAGGGAGCAGTTAATCCCTTGAATGGTTTTCTTTAATATTTTTTGAAGAGTAGGAATTTGCTAGCAATGAATTCTCACTTTTCTATTGCCTGAAGATGTCTTAATTTCTCCTTTATTTTTGATGGATATTTTTGAAGGATATAGAATTAACAATTGATAGGCTTTTTCTTTCAGCACTTAAAACTTTATTTTATTATCATTATTATGTTTTTCTCATGAGAAGGCAGATGTAATTTCATCAAGGATCCTTTGTATACCATGAGTCATTTTTGCTTTACTGCTTTCAAAATTCTTTTATTTCAACAATTTGATTATAATGTGTTTATATATGTTTCTAATTAAACTTATCTAGTTGGAATTCATTGAGTTTCATGGATGTGATGATTAATTTTTTAAATCAAATTTGGGAAGTTTTCAGACATTGCTTCTTCAAATATTCTTTCAGCCCCTTTTTGTCTCTCTTCTCCTTCTGGAATTCCCAGTATGCATTTTTGGCCCAGTTCTTGCTATGTCACATGTCTTTGTGTTCTGTTTATTTTTCTTTATTCTTTTTTCTCTCTGTTTCTCAGAGTGTACAAGTCTCAATTCACCTATCCTGAAGTTTTCTTATTCTTTCTTTTGACAGTTTAAATTTGCTGTTGAGCCCCATTAGTAAATGTTTCACATTGTTTATTATACTTTCCAGTTCTAGCACTTGTATTTAGTTTTAAAAAATAATTTCTACCTTTTTATTGATATTCTCTAAATATTGACACACAGTTGTCATGCTTTTAATTCTTTAGGTATTGTGTTCTTTAGTTCTTTGAACACACCATGTCTGATTTAAATTCTTTGTCTAGTAAAGCCAACATCTAGGACCTCTCAGAGACAGTTTTATTGACTGCTTTATTTTCTGTGTGGTCACACCTTCCTGTTTCTTGGCATGTCTTGTAATTTTTTTCAAAACTGGAAATTTTAGATAATATCATGTGGTAACTCTAGAAATAAGATACTCCCAAAGGTTTATTGCAATTCCTGGGTGGTTGTTTTTTGTATTGTTTGTTTAGTGACTTTCTTGGAGTGATTTGTAAAGTCTTTATTCCCTGTGGGGTGCAGCCATGGAAGTTTCTGCTTGGTTAGTTTAGTGCTCAGCTAATGTTGGTCACACACTTTCTTAAGCAGCTTGAACTAATAAATTTTTCATTTTTTCATGAGAAGCTCTATGTGTATATCAGGGAATAGCTTCAACACTCAAGCAGTTTAAAATTCCACCTTATATTTCATCTTCTGCTTGCGCGGGCATCAAGGTCAGCCATAGGTTAGAGATTAGAGCTCTCTTAGATCCTTCCTGGACATACACACAGCCCCACCCATGTGTGTGGCCTTCATGGTCTGTAGGAACATAACAAAGCTTGTCAAAGTCCCTTGTGAACCTCTCAATCCCTTTTTAACTTTTTGTTTGCCTCTTGTTTGCCCCAACTGATGTCACAACATCAGACAGAGGTAATATTAAAAAATTGCCACTGTTTATTTTTGGAAAATACTCTCTGGGTCCTGATTTGGGTCAAATAATGACAACAGCCTGTAAGTGGGTCTTTTCTAGAGAGCTGAAACAAGTCAAATAATGACAAAGCCATGGGAATGAGATTTTATGAGGGACTTTAACCCTGTCTGCTGCCTCTGGGGCTGCAAGACAGCTAGTTTTCAAGGTTACTGTAGAGTGTAGAGATAAACGAGGGTAGGTCAAGTTTAAAAACCATCAATTTTTCTGTTCTTAACATAGTTCAGCAGATTTACTTTATAAAACAAGCCTCAGATAACTGCAAGCCTTTGGTGAATTTCCAGCATTCTGAAAAAGTTGATTTGGACAAGTTTTTCCCTTGTATGTATTACATTAGTGGAGGGGTGGATATGTGGAGGTCTTCACTCTACCATTTCAGAAGTTCCCTTCCCATGGTCTCATTGGATCCTGTGGCTCTTTCTTTTAAGGGTACCTGGGATTTGCTTTAATGAGATTTAGTAAAACATACAGGCATGAAAATGCCTGTCATAAAGGAAGAAGTTTATACTTGCTGTACCCTAGAAGCAGGAGGCACAGCATGCCATGCAGAGCCACATGAGAAAAATCAGGATTGTTTAGGAGGCAGACAGACTGAGACATGATCAAGAGCCTTTCCAGATTTCCCTGGAAGGAATTAGTGAGGCAGCGTAAGTTGGGTTAGTTTGAATATTATCAGGGCTCTGGGGAATAGGGATTACCCCAGTTGTCTGGTGCCTGGCCCTGGGATGAATAAGGAATAAGGCAAGAAAATTGTGGCCTAACATGTAAAAACCTGATAAAGGAGATTGTTGGGGTAAGGCCTGTTGATTGTTGGTTTGCATATGAAACATGTGCTCCCAGGTAAGTGTTTACTATCTCTAGGAATTGGTTATCCCTGGGAGGGGCAGTCCCTACAGGGTCAACAATGCTCCACAATGCATTAAAATATACAACAAAAAGATATGGTTAATGCATTCTCTGTGGTTTCCAGATCACTATTGAGAAATAAAAGTCTATGGTCATCCCTCCCAAAATGTATCACAGTTTCTCTGGGATCCTATTACCTCCTCAGGAGGGTCACCAGGGGATAAGGGTCACTTGCTTCTTATGACCCCGGGTGTAATTTTTCCTCCTCTGGGGGACACCCCACCCTCCCTCTCTAGAGTACAGGCATTTCCCTCTAACCCAACCTTCCCAGGTGAGCTGTCTAAGAATATTTTTGACTCAAATTATCCTGAATCACTGACAGTTTTTAAAACAATTCATCCTTTTTTTAAGGACAGAAAAAATTTAATCTGCTAGGACATGAAGGGAAAATTTTCTATATCATTCTTCAGCTGTTGAAAAAAAGAGGAAGAAAAATTGGATAGAACAGTTCAGTTTTTAAATTTAAAATGTGACCACTTATATCCTGTCACATATATACATATATATGGTATTTACATATAATTTTGACATTAGATGAATACAAAGATATATAGTTATTTAAATATCATTAGCCTTTCCTTAAAGTTCCTCGATTGCCACCATTTAGTTTCTGATTAATTCTGTCCTCTCTCCATTAATTTTAATTTCTTCTTTTTCTTTAATGCTTGTCCATGCTTCTCTTATATCACTTTTCTGAATTACTACTATTTGTATCTTTGCATGTCCCTTCTACTAGAATGTTCATTTTTATGTGAAAGCCCAGCATTTGCACATATTTGTAGTAGAAACTAAAAAGCAAGGTGATCAGCCCTGGCTGGTGTGGCTCAGTGGACTGAGTGCTGGCCTGTGAACCAAAAGGTTGCCGATTTGATTCCCAGTCAGGCACATGCCTGGGTTGTGGTTGCAGGCCAGGTCCCCAGTATGGGGCCAGCAAGAGGCAACCACACATTGCTGTTTCTCTCATTCTCTTTCTCCCTTCCTTCCCCTATCTATAAAAGATAAATAAATAAAATCTTTTTTAAAAAAAGAATGGAGTCTAGGGAAACAGTTTTCTTATTTAAAAAATTTAAAAAAATTAAAAGTAAGGTGATCAAATAGACATGATCACCTTCACAAAGTAATAACATTCAATAATAAGTAAGAAGTGGTCTCTCTGACTTTATCTTGTGGTTCTTTTGATGATTCCAAAAGTTTTAAAAAGATAAAAGTCTGTCCCTCTGAAGAAAGCATATGATTAAAAAAAAATTCAGTAATAGAGTTGGTTATAGATACTCCTAGAAATGAGGCCTGAATCTTGTTATGCATATTATGTAGAAAGTTCTCCAGAGCCACTTGGAAGAGGAGAGAAAACAGGAGATGATAAAGAACTGTGGTAGCAGACTAGAAAAAAAACTAGAAGTATGAGTAAGTACATATATGAAGTGGTGGCTTTGTGGTCTTCTGTTACGCATTCCTGAAACAGGCCTTGAAAATGTACTTGTCCTGAGGGAGACATCATTCTGTAGCTGAGAGCAAATACATGATTCCAAACTCAGCTCCTAGAAAGAAACAAAGACACGTGCCCCCCAACCCCCGACCAGTCTGATCCTTTAAGTCTGGGCCTATCTCAGTAATGAAGAATATGATTTGCAATTGCAAAAGATTACTTAAAATAGAAATGTGTCTTTTATAGATGTGGTAGTTGTGGAAGCCAAGTTTAATCTCTTTTAATGTTTAAACTAAATAAAAGCTTCTCTTTGGAAACACACCACACTTGGAAATTTTTCTCCATGCTACAGTGGACTCTTATTTCGCATACAAGTTCTACTGGTTTGCAGCTTTGATTGAGTGGAGAGGAATAGATTCTGAGTTAGGTTATAAAGGTTGAAGAACAATGCAAAGGAATAGCCAGAGTGGATTAAAAATTCTGTGCCATTCTCTTTAAGCCTGGGTTTTTTAGTTTTGATTAAAAAGATCACAGTGAAAGAATTACTTAGATCCCTTCCTAAGGTGCTTGTTGGCTTAAGAGAGCAAACTGATAAAACAAGAAGTATTAACTGTATTCCATTTCTGTTATGTAGCCCATGTCCCTCTGGGTGAATGATAAGGCTGGCTTTGGTTACACAGATCACTGGTTAGATTTTTCACATAAGGGAGTAGTCCTCCCTTATTTGTGGTTTTGCTGTCCATGGTTTTAGTTACCCATGGTTAACTGTAGTCTGAAAATATTAAATTGAAAATTTCAGAAATAAACAGTTAATAAATGTTAAGTTCCATGCCATTCTCATGAAGTATTACACCATCTCACTCTGTTTCACTTGAGACAGGAATCATACCTTTGCTCAATACTGTAGCAAATACTTGTCCATACTGTATGCACTACCCCCCCTTAGTCACTTAGTATCCTTCTTGGTTATCAGATCCCTTGTTATGATATCAAAGTGCTTGTGTTCAAGTAACTCTTATTTTCTTTAATAATGATCTCAAAGCCATTCACATAATGTTTATTATAGGACACTTATAATTATTCTAATTTATTATGAGTTATTGTGATTAATCTCTTATACCCAACTTATAAATTAAGCTTTATAATAGGTAAGTGTGTATAGGAGAAAACATAGTTTATATAGTGTTTATTACTATCCTTGGTTTCAGACATTCATTGGGTGTCTTGGAATATATCTCCCATGAATAAGATATAACTATTATAAGAAAAAACAAGAACAGGATGTAGCTAATTGTGATCTTCTTTATATGTATAACTCAGTGAAATAATGGCATAAATATGTATACATTATCTCTAATTTCTTGGTATAAATTGGGAAAAATTTGGGAAAATTTGAAAAAATATTTATACCAAGGCAAAGTAAACTTTACAATCATTAAATTTTGACTGCCATTGTTAGTGGTGAAATGGCACCAGCATGTTTCCTCCATTTAGCAACCTTGGTACTTGAGTTCTGGCTAAGAAAGAATTTAGAGACACATCTCCAATACAAGCAAGAGTTTATTTAAAAAGTCTCAGAGGTAGAAGAAGTGAGCCACCTGGGCTACATGGGTTCAGGAATAGAAGTTACAGAGGCAAAAGAAGGGTCCTTGAAGTTTAGAAGGAAAAAAAGCAAGGATATGAGCACCTGGGAAAAAGAAGAGGGGGAAACACTCAGGAGTGTGAGCAGGGTGGTGGGGGTGGAGGGTAGGGGGAGAATAGAGAGAGAGAGAGAGAGAGAGAGAGAGAGAGAGAGAGAGAGAGAGAGAGGAGACTTTCCATGAGTCCTTTGTTGAGGGTTTTTAGTTCAGGGGAGGATCTCAGTAGAATAGTCATCAGCTTTTCAGATGTGTATTTTCAGGGTCATGGTCTCTACTAATTGGTCAGTGCCAGGGCAGGGGTCATTATTTACTGCAGTTGGTCCTGATGTCAACCAGGCACCACCCCAGCTGGCCTTGCTGCTTTTCTGGGCCAGTAGCTGAAACACAATCGAGGCCTAGATATATCTCCAGGACTAAATGCTTAAGGGAATGGTCATGTGAGGGCTTATACGGGGGTTGTATGAGGCTACTCTCCAGCTCCCTTTTCCTCCTCTAAGGAGGTCTACCACATGATTGCAACATACCAGGGAAGAAAAGGTCAGGGAAAGGTCTGAGCCACATTACCAGAGATATGAAAGATCAGGAGGTCTAAACTGCATGACTAGTCATATGCTAGGGAAGGAAAGATCACCCTGAGGGTGAGGTCCTATCTTTCAGTTGTCTGTTGCTAGGCATCCAGGGCTTACCTCCCTGGTGACATTCCATACCTGGCTTATTGGTCCTACTCTGCATATGCCTATCTAACTGCCTACTATGCCAACAGTACCATTAATATAAATTTATTTTTCTCATCTGGGCTAAATAGAAAACAACTATTACACTCTGTTTGAGTGTCTATGCTCAGAAACGTTTTGGTTCTGCTCACTTATCATGCACAGTATTTGAAGACTTTAGAGAAATGGGATATAAACATTTGTCACTTTGGCCTATTCTGCCTTCAAGTGACAAAGCCTGTATTATTTGTTAACTTTAATTACTGGATAGGTCCTATCTGTGCCTTGTAACTGACTGATCCTGTCCCTCTAGTAATGGTGTTGGATGACACCAAATGACACTTGGAAAATACCATGTTTTGTTTTGTTTTTCTAGGACCGGGGATTCATCTGCCCAGTGAAGAGGGCAACAACGCAAGGAGACCCCCTCCATGAAAATGATAGTCTCCTTCTAACTGCATTGCTTACTTGGAAACCACATGAGTGTACCCTCATTCACTAGAGATGTACATATCCATTGGAATTTCTTCACTGAATTCTGAGTTCCATATTTTACAACCATACACAATGTTTTACACAATTACTTTATATCCTAAGGGAGGTTGGCTTTTTTAAATTTGAACCATATTTTTACTATTCAACCTTAGAGATAAAATACTTATGAACATTCTCTCTTATATTTACATTAATTTGTGAAATCCAGACACTTTCGTCTATATTCTAAATGTCCCTATGTCCATGTTATTAGTTCTTCACCATTTAAAGGACCCTTTCATCTCAGCCTTGAGTTGGCCATTAGTATTAAGTTGGACTTTCAGAAGAGCCAAGTGAAAATATAGATCAGTGTTCCTTTAATTAATGTCATTCTTACCTCTGTACTTCTCACTGATATAAGACTTCCATCTGAGTGCTATATTTGAATACAATGATTCTTGGTGAAGACTGGAACTGGGTCAGGAGAGAGGGCTTGTTGGCCAAACAATGAAAAAAATAGATAATTGGGGGAATGGGTATAAATGTTTCAGTTCATGTCCCTCACATAACTCCCCAAATGTAATAAATGCTTGTTAAGTAAGAAATAATTGCATTGTACTGTATAATTATGAAACTCTATTAATTAATTTCTGGTATTAGATATATTTAAAACTTTAATTTGTAAAACTAACACTGTGATGGATATTCATAAAGTTGTTTCTTTTAAAAGTTCTTTCCTAAGATCCATTCATGTTGTTGCAAATGGCTGGGTAGTATTCCATTGTATATATGTACCACATCTCATGCTAAACAAAATATGTCAGACAGAGAAAGTTAAGAATCATATGACTTTACTCATGTGGGATATAAAACTGAAAGCAACACATGAACAAACAAACAATCAAACAAAAACTCATAGACACAGACAACAGTATGCTGGTTACCAGAGGAAAAGAGGCTGTAGAGTAGTAAAAGGGGTCAAATACATGGTGATAGAAGAAAATTTGAATGTGGTTGCTGGGCACACAATGCAATATACAGATGATGTGTTATAGAACTGTACACCTGAAATGTACATAATCTTATTAACCAACCCACCCCAATTAATTTAATTAAAAATAAAAATAAAAGTTCTTTTAGAAATATTAATCAAAATATTTCATACTGTGAATGTGACATTTGTTAAATATAGAAATTTTTATTTTCCCAGGAAATGAACCTAGAAAAAGAGAAAAAATTAAAAATTGCACATATTCCCACCACTTTTAGGATTTGGTGTTCTGGCATACCTATTTCCAGAATTCACAGGTGAAATTTTGTGGTACTCAACAAGATATAAATTATAAATACAAAGTAGATAAAAGTCCTCATTAAATAGTAAGCTCCCATTATTTAAACTTTATTAAACACTTAATTATATCTATAAAAGTCATCTCTTTGTATTTCATCTCTACATCTCTCTCTAAGACCCTGAAGCCTAGAAAAATTTAGGTTTTTTAGATGTGGCTTATGTTTGGAATGACAACTATCCTGAGTATAAGGAGATAGTCATGAAATAACACAGGCTGTCAATCAAATGCTTATGAGGACCCTGCAACTGTAAAATTTCCTGGGCAAAGATGGAGTAATACAAACACCCTAAACCTGTTCAGCCTGGCCATGGGTTTCCCAGTGCCCCCAGGAACTCAGAGCTGCTGTGGCATTGCTCACTAGGAGAGGCATGGGAACTCAGGGGCTGATCTGTGCCCTAACTGGGGACTTCCCTCTGATCAAACAGTGTCAGTTTTTCTCTTCCCTCTAGCAAAATGTACATAAAGGGAAATTATGCCTGACTTATCTACTACAGTTTTTGAGAGTAAATAATGAAAAAGCTAAGGGAAAACTAATAGAACCAATTAATTTAACACTTCAAAATAAGATCTGACAGTTTCAAAACAAAGGCAAATGAGCCATCTCAGTTTGGAGAATTAGGCTATGATATTCTTTCCCACCAAAGGAATTATGTTAGCATCAAAAATAGTTCAGAAATAAATAAGCAGGTACAGCTCTGCAAGCTTTAGCACTGAAACTGATCTTATTTTAAATTTTACAAAGTTTTAAAAAGGGGGAGAATGTGTACTTGACATCAGACTCTTCTGAGAACTGACATGCTAAGCCAAATGGAAGCCACATGTAGATCTTTTGAAGCTGATATGTGTCATTAGAAGAGCTTGAGTATGGGTAAAGAGAACAAATTCTAGGAATAATTATAGGCCTGATGATTTAATTGTGCTTATTGGATTACAGGTTCATCATGGAGTATTATTGGCATCTTTGTGCTGTGCGCCCTGCTATAAACTTTCACACAAATTCTTTTAGATAATCCTTCAAACAAATCCTGTGAAAATATGTACCCTCATTTTATATATGAAGATACTGATAGTAGGAAGGGGTTAGTAACTTACGCAAAGTGTAACAATTCATCAAAGGCAGAGCTAGAGCATCCTTGAAGTCTTTACAGGTTAGTTAGGAGTTATAATTCAAGAAGACATGTGGAAATTATGATAGACATCACACTGCAGACTCTGGCACAAGCTTTTACTACACATTGTAAACACTATATTTTAGACATAATCAGAAATATATTAGAAAATAAATACAAAAACAGTTTTATCTTAATATCATAATATATTTCTATTTGAAATACTATATACAATCTTAATGTACAATTTTTCAGAAAGGAAATGTGTCAGAGATGGAGAAGGTGCTGTGATCAGCAATAAAAGCAAATACGTTCTTAGCAAGTTGTGTCTATTCAACTCAGCATATCCCTGGTTATATGGTGCTTAACAGCATCACCACAGCAACAAAAAAAGTTCAAGTGCACTAATGTTGCAGTTTGGCATATAAATGTTAACTTTGTATTCTCCTTTCAAGCATGAAAGGGTTATCTCCTGTTTTTTACCTCTTCTGCCCAACCAGCTTCTATTTCCAGTTTATGCTTTGCTTTTGGGCACCTCCCCCTCCGGTACTTGGAGTTTGTTTACCTCGTGAAAGGTTTGCCCATGCTCCAAGAATAAAACAAGTAACTCAAACCAAAAAACTATGGTACATTTGCACAATGGAATTCTATGCAGCTGAAAGAAAGAAGGAACTCATACCCTTTGCAACAGCATGGATGGAGTTGGAAAGCATTATGCTAAGCGAAATAAGCCAGGCAGTGAAAGACAAATACCATATGATCTCACCTTTAACAGGAACCTAAACAACAAAACAAAGAAGCAAGTGAAATATAACAAAAGACTCTGAAATAGAG
>JAPYXV010000464.1:0-26783 GCA_028533065.1 Trachops cirrhosus
GCTCCACGGAATTGGTATTTCAGAAAGACACTTCAAAAGAATGCTGAAAAGAGTACATATTATTTGAGACACTACTCTTTTCATCTTCTACTGAAATGCATATATTGATAAGTCATTAAACAGTGAAGGTGGCCTTTGTTGAAAATGTGCTTCATATGAAATAGACTTGTTCCTGAGTGATTGAGAGAAGTGCAAACTCTTCACTACTTTATGATCAGAGTGGAATGGACTTGGAGTCACAGAAGTGTACTTTTAGGTTCATATTTATGTAGACATTCACAAACCTGTAGAGTCCAACTACTGTAGTACAGCATATATGCTTTTCTTAGTTGGCAACACTTTTCTCTTAGAAAGAATACCTTGGGGAACACTGTGGTATAGAAGCCTACTCTGTTTCATAGATGACATAATGCTTTTCTTCTGGAAAGAATACATTGAGGAAACTCTGGTATAGAAGCTGACTCTGTTTCATAGATGATACAGTCCGATGCATACATTCACACATTTCCTGACAGAAAAGTGATCCAGTAACCCCCTTGCCTTGAAACTTACCATGAAAATGATATTTCAGAAAAATACTTCAACAGAAGTGCTAAACACAGTACTTATTTTTGGAGGCACACTTCATTTCTACTTCTACTGAAATGAGTGCATTGACTTAGCGTAATTAACGCTGCAGATGGAGTTTGTGTTAAACCCACTTTGTACAAGTCATGCTCATTCGCAAGTGATTTGGAAGGGTTCAAACAATTCATTACTGTTCTATCAGACAGAAATGCACTTGGTGACAGAAACTGGACTATTATCTTCATATTCATTTTGACATTCACAAAACTATTTTGTCCTCATCAAGTAGTAGGTTGTAGATGCATGTCTTAGTTAGGCTACGCTTTGCAGCTGGATAAAATTCAATGCAGAAAACTCTACTATAGAAGCTCATTGTTCTTCAAAGTTCACATAGTCCTATGCTAACATTCACTCATTTGGTGCCAGAAAATAATTTCAGTAGATCTTTCACTATCACACACTCCACAGAGTTGGCATTTCAGAAACATACTTAAGAAAAAACCCCCGCTGAAAGCAATATGTACTATCTGAGACAACACTGTAGTCATCTTCTCCTGAAATGAATGCTTTGATAATGTGTTAAACCATTTAGGTAGCTTTTGTTGAAAAACCTGCTTTTACAAAATATTTTTATTCCCAAGTCATTTAGATTACCACGAACTCTTCTGTACTGTATTTCAGAGTGGAATGCACTTGGAGTCACAAAGGTGTACTTTTAGGTTCATATTTACTTAGACATTCACAAACCTGTGGAGTCCATGTTACATAGTACAGGAAACCTGCCTTTCTTAGGCTACTCTTTTCTTCATGAAAGGATACATTGGAGAAAACTGTGGTATAGAAGCTTACTCTGTTTCTTAGATGACATAGTCCTATGCATGAGTTCACTGATATGAGGAGATTAAAATGATTTTAGTGGCTCTTTCGGTATCAAACTTACCACAAAAACAGTATTTCAGAAAGATACTTCAACAGAAGTGCTAAAAACTGTATGTATTTTTGGAGACACCATTCATTTCATGTTCTACTGAAATGAGTACATTGACCTGTGGTATAAACCCTGCAGAAGGTGTTTGCTTAAAACACACTTCATACGAAACCGTCTCATTCACAAGGCATTTGGAAGTGTTCAAACAATTTATTACTGTTTAATTGGTGAGACTTACACTCAGTAACAGAAAGTGGACTGTTAGCTTCATATTTATTTCAACATTCACAAAAGTGTTTTGTCCTAATCAGGTAGTAGGCTGTACATGAATGTCTTAGGGTACCCTTCGCTACTGGATAAAATACATAGCAGAAAACTCTACTATAGAAGCTAGTTCTCCTTCAAAGATCACATAGTCCTTAGCTGGCACTCACTCATTTGCTGATGGAAAATAATTTCAGTAGCTTTTTCGCTATCACACACTTCATGGAATTGATATTTCAGAAAGATACTTCAAAAGAATGCTGAAAACAGTACATACTCTCTGAGACAACACTCTTTGCACATTCTACTGAAATGAGTACTTTTATAAGGCATTAAACAGTGAAGGTGGCTTTTGTTGAAAACGTGTAAATGTTTTCATTCCTGAGTGATAGAGAGAAGTGCAAACTCTTCACTCCTGTATTATCAGATTGGAATGCACAAAAGTGTGCTTTTAGGTTCATATACACTTAGTCATTCTCAAATCTGTAGAGTCCACATTATGTAGTACAGCACAGACTCTTTTCTTAGTTAGGCAACACTTTCTCCTGGAAAGAATACATGGAGAAACCTGGTATAGAAGCTTACTCTGTTTCATAGATGACATAGTCCAATGCATGCATTCACACATATACTGGGACAAAATTGATTTGGTAGCTCTTTTGCTGTAATACTTACCAGGAAAGTGACATTTCAGAAAAATACTTCAACAGATGTCCTAAGAACAGTATGTGTTACCGGAAACACCATTGAGTTCGGGTTCTACTGAAATGAGTTCATTGACTTACCATTAGAAACACTGCAGACAGAGTTTGCCTAAAACCAGCTTTGTATGAAACATGCTCCTTCCCAAGTGATTTGCAAGGGTTCAAGCAATTTATAACTGTTCCTTCTCAGAGAAATGCACTTGATTACAGAAAGTGGAATGTTTGGTTCATATTCATTTTGACAATCACAAAACTGTTTTGTCCAAGTCAGGTACTACACAGTACATGCTTGTCTTAGCTTCCCCATGATTTTATACAGGAAATAATATTTTGGAGGAAACTGTACTGCAGAAGCTTATTCTACGTTAAAGTGACATGATGTAATGAATCCGTTGACTCATTAGAGGAAGAAAGAGTGATTTCAGTAGCTCTTTCATTGTCAAATTTACCAAGAAAGTGGTATTTCAGAAAGATACTTCAAGACGTGCTAAAAGCACTACATGTTCTCAGAGACATCAATCCTCTCATCTTTTCTGAAATGAGTCCATTGTCCTGGACTTATAAACACTGCAAAAGATGTTTTCTTAGAACCAGCTTGGTAAGAAACAGTCCCATTCCCGAGTAATTTGGAAGGGTTCAAACAATTCCTTTCTATCTTATCCAAGAAGAATGCATTTGGTGACAGAAAGTGGACCATTCATTTGATATTCACTTCTACATTCACAAAACTGTTTTGTCCAAAGCACGTCGCAGGCTGTACATGCATGTCTTAGTTGGGCTATGATCTCCTGCTGGAAAAAATACACAGGAGAAAACTATGCCATAGAAGTTTATTCTCATTCAAATATCACATAGTCCTATGCTACCGTTTACTCATTGGCTAAAGGAAAATAAATTCAGTAGATAATTCCCTCTCACACACTGCACGGAATTCATATTTCAGAAAGATTCTTCAACAGAATGCTGAAAAGGGTAGGTGCTATCCGAGACACCATTTATTTCATCTTCTACCAAAATGAGTACATTGATAAGGCAATCAGCAGTGTAGATGGCATTTGTTGCAAACCTGCTTCACATGAAATATTTTCATTCCCTAGTGATTTAGAGGACTGTAAACTCATCACTAATGTATAATCAGAGTGGAATGAATGTGGAGCCCCCAGAGTGTACCATCAGTTTTACATTGACTTAACACTCATAAACCTGTAGAGGCCAAGTTATATAGTACAGCATACATACATTTCTTAGTTAAGCTACGATTTCCTACTAGAAAGAATGCATTGGAGGAAACGATGGGTTAGAAACTTCCTCTATTTCATAGAAGACATAGTCCTACACATGCATTCACTAAAATGCTGGGACAAAATTGATTCGGTAGCTCTTTTGCTATAATACCACAATAGTGACATTTCAGAAAAAATACTTCAACAGAAAGTACTAAGGACAGTATTTGTTACTGGAACCACAACTGAGTTCAGGTTCTACTGAAATGAGTTTATTGACATACCGTTAGAAATACTACAGACACAGTTTGCCTAAACCAGCTTTATACAAAGCATGCCCATGCCCAAGTATTAGAAAGGGTTCAAACAATTCATAACAGTTCCATCTGAGAGAAATGCACTTCATTCCACAAAGTGGACTGTTTGCTTCATATACATTTCGACATTCACAAAAGTGTTTTGTCCACATCAGGTAGTAGGCTGTACTTGAATGTCTTAGTTGGGCTACAGTTTTCTGCTGGATAAAACACATAACAGAGCACTTACTATAAAGAAACGATACTCCTTCAAAGATCACATGGTCCTATGTTGGAGTTCACACATTTGCTCCTGGAAAATAATTACAGTAGCTGTTTTACTCTCACAAAATCTACAGAATTAATATTTCTGAAAGATACTTCAAAGGAATGTTTAAACCAGTATGTAATATCTGAGACACCATTCTTTAAATCTTCTAATGAAATCACTATATTAATAAGGACCTAAACAATGTAGGTGGCTTTGCTTGAAAGCCTGCATCATGTAAATAGTTTCATTCCCAAGTGATGGACAGGAATGCAAACTCTGTATTACTGTGTTATCAGAATGAAATGTACTTGGTGGCCCAAAAGTGTACATTTAGGTTCATCTTTACTTAGATGTTAACACACCTGTAGAGTTCAAGTTACCTAGTACAGCATACTTACTTTTCTTAGGTGATACATTTTTCCAGGAACAAATGCAGTGGAGAGAACTGTGGTATAGAAGCTTACACTCTTTCTTAGATGACATACTCCTGTGCCTGTGTTCACACTTTTGAGGAGAGCAGTGTGATTCAGTACCTCTTTCCCAATCAAGATTATTACAAAATTGATATTTCAGCATGATACTTCAGCAGATGGGCTAAAAATGGTCTGTATTCTCAGAGACACATTAACTTTTTCTCCTACTGAAATGAGTACATTGACTTGGGGTGATAAATCTTACAGAAGGTGTTTCCTTAATACCTGCAGCATGCAAAAGAGTCTCTGTCTCAAGGAAATTCTAAGGGTTCTAACAATTCATTACAGTATAGTCGGAGAGACATACATTCGGTGAAAGAAATTGGACTGTTACTCTAACATTCATTTGTCAAAAGTGTTTTGTCCAAATCAGGTACTACACAGTAAAGGCATGTCTTGGTCTTTCTACACTTTTATACAGGAAAGAATAGTGTAGAGGAGAATACCAGAGAAGCTTATTCTACTGTAAAGATGGCATGGTCTCTTTCTTTCCTTCACCAATTAGAGCAGAGAAAAGTGATTTTAGTAGCTATTTCACTATCAAAGATACCACAAGAGTGATATTTCAGACAGTTCAACAGAAGAGCTAAAATTTATATGTATTATCTGAGACACCATTCATTTCATGTTGTACTGAAATGAGTACATTGACATGGGCATGTAAACACTGAGGAACTTGATTGCTTGAAACCTGCTTCATTTGAAACAGTCTCATTCCCAAGTAATTTGGTAGGGTTCCAAAAATTCATTACTGTTCTACCAGACAGAAATACACTCAGGAACAGAAAGTGGACTGTTTGGTTCATATTCATTTTGATATTCACAGGAGTGTTTAGTCACATCAGGTAGTAGGCTGTACTTGAATGTCTTAGTTGGGCTACACTTTGCTGCTGGATAAAACACATAGCAAAACACTCTACTATAGAAGCCAATACTTTCTCAAAGATCACATACCCCTATCCTGGGGTTTACTCATTTACTAATGGAAAATAATTACAGTAGCTGTTTTGCTCTCACAACTCTACAGAATTAATATTTCTGAAAGATACTTCAAAGGAATGTTTAAACCAGTATGTACTATCTGAGGCACCATTCTTCAAATTTTCTAATGAAATCACTATATTCATAAGGACCTAAACAATGTAGGTGGCATTGGGTGAAAACCTGCATTGTGTCAATAGTTTCACTAACCAGTGATGGAGAAGGGTGCAGAGTCTTCACTATACTATCATCAGAGTGGAAAGCACTCAGTGGCCCAAAAGTGTACATTCAGGTTCATATTTTCTTAGGTGTTTACAAACCTGCATAATCAAAGTTACCTAGTACAGCATAAATGCTTTTCTCAGTTAGGCAATGCTTTTCTCCAGTAAAGAATTCATTGGAGAAAACTGTGGTAGAGAAGCTAATTCTGTTTCTTACATGACATACTGTTTGCCTGCATTTACCCTTTTGAGGAGAAAAAAAGTGATTCAGTAGCCCTTCACTATCAAATTTACCAGAAAAGTGATATTTCAGCAAGAGGCCTCAACAGAAGTGCTAAAACCTATATATACCTCAGAGGCACCATTCATTTTATCTTATATTGAAATGAGTACATTGATTTGGGGTGATAAATCCTGCAGAAGTTGTTTCCTTGAGATCTGAGGGGTACCAAACAGTTGCATTCCCAAGGAATTTGTAAGTTTTCTAAAAATTCATTATGGTGTAGTTGGAGAGAAATACATTTGGTGACAGAAAGTGGACTATTACTCTAACATTCATTTAGACAATCACAAAAGAGTTTCATCCAAAACAGGTATTATGCAGTATATGTATGTCTTAGCTTCTCTATGCTTTTACACAGGAAAGAATACTGTGGAAGAGACTGTACCATAAAAGCATATTCTGCAGTAAAGGTGACAGGGTCTCATGCTTTCATTCCCTAATTTGAAAAGAGAAAAGAGATTTTAGTAGCTATTTAGCTTTGAAAGTTTCCACAAAATTGATATTTCAGTCAGTTGAACAGAAGTGTTAAAAATTATATGTATTATCTGAGATACCATTCATTTCATGTTGTATGGAAATCAGTACATTGGCCTGGACTTGTAAACACTTAGGACGATGTTTGCTTGAAACCTGCTTCCTTGAAACAGTCTCATTCCCAAGTGATTTGGTAGGGTTCCAACATTTCATTACTGTTCTACCAGAGGGATATACACTTCGGGACAGAAAGAGTAGAGTTAGCTTCATAAACATTTCAACATTCACAAAAGCGTTCGGTCCTCAATAGGTGGTAGGCTGTACATGAATGTCTTAGTTGGGCTACAATTTTCTGCTGGATAAAACACACAGCATGAAACTCTACTATAGAAGCCAATGCTCCTTCAAAGATTACATATACCTATGCTGGTGTTCACACATTTGCTGACAAAGTTATGACAGTAGATGTTTTGCTCTCACAAAATCTACCGAATTTATATTTCTGAAACATACTTCAAAGAAATGTTGAAACCAGTACCTACTATTTGAGACAGCACTCTTTAAATCTTCTTTTTTAAAAAAACTTTTTATTTTAGTTTATTCATTACAGTTTCTATCCTTTATTCCCATTCCAGTCTTTAAATCTTCTAATGAAATGACTGTTTTGATAAGGTAGTAAACAGTGTAGATTACTCTACTTGAAAACTTGCATCGTGTGAGTAGTTTCATTCCCCAGGGATAGACAGGAGTGCCAAGTCTTCACTAGTGTGTTATCAGCAAGGAACGCATTTGTTGTGAAAAAGTGTACATTTAGTTTCATATTTGCTTAGACATTTACAAACCTGTAGAGTCCAAGTTACCTAGCACTGCATACATACTTTTTTTTAGTTAGGCAACGCTTTTCTCCAGGAAAAAGTACAGGGGAGAAAACTGTGGTATAGAAGCTTACACTGTTTCTTAGATGACATAATCATGTGCCCTCGTCCACCCTTTTGAGAAGAGAATAGTGATTCAGTAGCTATTTCCCCAACAAACTTATCACAAATGTGATATTTCAGGAAGATTCTTCAATAGAAGTGTTAAAAATGTCTGTATTCTCGGAGACACCATTCATTCTGTCTTCTACTGAAAAGAGTACATTGTGTTGCAGTAATAAATCCTTCAGGTGTTTTCTTAAACACCGTGGCCTACGAAATAGTCTCATGCTCAAGGAATTTGTAAGCTTTCTAACAATTCATTACAGTACAGTCAGAGAGATACAGATTTGGTGACAGAAAGTGGACTCTCATATTCCTTTAGACATTGTCAAAAGTGTTTTGTCCCAATCAGATACTACACAGCACATGCGTGTCTTAGCGTCCCTAGGCTTTTGAACAGGAAAGAATACAGTGGAGAGGACTGTACCACAGAAGGTTATTATGCCATAAAGGAGACAGGGTCTCATGCTTTCATTCCTTAATTTGAAAAGAGATAGTGAGTTTGTAGGTATTTTTCTATAAAAGTTACCACAAAAGTGATATTTCAGACAGATCTCCAGAAGTGCAAAAATTATATGGATTATATGAGATACCTTTCACTTCATGTTGTACTGAAATGAGTACATTGAACTGGGCTTGTGAACACTGAGGAAGATGTTGTCTTGAAACCTGCTTCATTTGAATCAGTGTCAATCTCAGGTGATTGGTAGCGTTCCAACAAGCCATGACTGCTCTGCAAGACAGAAATACACTTGGGGACAGAAAGAGTAGTTAGCTTCATAATCATTTCAACATTCACAAAAGTGTAGGTGCCTTTGGTTGAAAACTTGCATCAAGTAAATAGTTTAATTCCTTAGTGATGGACCAGAGTGCAAAGCCTTCACTATTGTGATATCAGAGTGGAATGCATTGGTTGCCAGAAAGTGTACATTTAGGTTCATATTTACTTAGACGTTTACAAACCTGTAGAGTCCAAGTTGCTTAGTACAGCATACATGGTTTTTTTCATTAGGTGACACCTTTCTCCAGGAAAAAGTACAGGGGAGGAAACTGTGGTGTAGAAGATTACACTCTTTCTTAGATGACATAGTCATGTGCCCACGTTGACCATTTTGAGGAGAGAAAAGTGATTCAGTAGATCTTTCCCTATCAAACTCACCACAAAAATGATATTTCAGCAAGATACAGCAACAGATGTGGTAGAAACTGTCTGTATTCTCAGAGACACCATTCATTTCATCTTCTACTGAAAAAAAGTACATTGACTTGGGGTGGTAGATCCTTCAGAAGGTGTTTCCTTAAATACCGCAGCCTAAGAAACAGTCTCATTCTGGAGGAACTTGTAAGGGTTCTAACAATTCATTACAGTATAGTAGGAGAGATATAGATTTGGGGACAGAGAGTGGATTGTTACTCTCAAATTCATTCCGATATTTTCAAAAGTGTTTTGTCCAAATCAGGTACTACACAGCACATGCATGTCTTCATATCCCTAGGCTTTTATACAGGAAAGAATACTGTGGAGGAAACTGTTCCACAGAGCTTATCCTACCCTAAATGTGACAGGGTCTCATGCATTCATTCCATAATGTGAAAACAAAAAAAATGACTTTAGGAGCTATTTTTCTATCAAAGTTACCACAAAAGTGATATTCAGACACTTCAACAAAAGTGTGAAAAATTATGTGTATTATCTGAGACACCATTAATTTCCTGTTATACTGAAATGAGTACATTGACCAGGGCTTGTAAACAGTAAGGAAGATGATGTCTTGAAACCTGTTTCATTTGAATGAGTCTCATTTTCAGGTGATTGGTAGGGTTGCAACAAGTAATTACTGATCTATAAGACAGAAATATAGTTGGAGACAGAAAGAGTACACTTACCTTTATAAGCATTTCAACATTCACAAAAGTGTTTTGTCCACAACAGGTAGTAGACTGAACATGAATGTCTTTGTTGGGCTATGATTTTCTACTGGACAAATTACGTAGCAGAAAACTGTACTATAGAAGCCAATGCTCCTACAAAGTTCACATAGTACTATGCTGGCATTCACTCATTTGCTGAAGGAAAATAATAACAGTAGCTGTTTTGCTCTCACAAATTCTACTGAATTAATATTTCTGCAAGGTACTTTAAAGGTATTGTGAAACCAGTTGGTACACTCCAAGACACAATTCTTTAATTCATCCAATGAAATGAATATATGGATAAGGCACTAAACAATGTTGAAAAGATGCATCAGGTAAATAGTTTCATTCCCCAGTGATGGACAGGAGTGAAAAGTCTTCAATAGTGTGCTATCAGAGTGGAATGCATTTGTTTTCCCAAAAGTGTACGTTTAGGTTCATATTTAGTTAGACATTTACAAACCTGTAGAGTCCAAGTACGCAGTACAGAATACATGCTTTGCTTAGTTAGGTGACGCTTTTCTCCAGGAAAATGTGCAGGGGAGAAAACTGTGGTAAGAAGCTTACACTGTTTCTTAGATGACATAGTCATGTGCCCGCACTGACTCTTTTGAGGAGGGAAATGTGTTTCAGTAGATCTTTCGCTATCAAACATACCACAAAAGTGTTATTTCAGTAAGATACTGCAACAGGTGGGCTAGAAACTGTCTGTATTCTTTGAGAAACCATTCATTTCGTCTTCTACTGAAATGAGTACTTTGACTTGGGGTGATAAATACTTCAGAAGGTGTTCCTTTAAATACCACGGCTTGAGAAACAGTCTCATTCTCAAGGAATTTGTAAGGGTTCTAAAAATTCATACAGTACACTAGGAGAGATATAGATTTGGGGACAGAAAGTGAACTGTTACTTTCATATTCATTCCGATATTTTCAAGTGTTGTCCAAATCAGGTACTACACAGCACATGCATGTCTTTGCATCCCTAAGCTTTTATACAGGAAAGAATACTGTGGAGGAAACTGTTCCACAGAGCTTATCCTACCCTAAAGGTGACAGGGTCTCATGTATTCATTCTGTATTTTGAAAACAGAAAAGTGATTTTAGTAGCTATTTTACTATCACAGTTACCACAAAAAAGTGATATTTCAGACACAACAGAAGTGCTCAAAATGATATGTATTGTCTGAGATACCATTCATTTCATGTTGTAGTGAAATGAGTAAATTGACCTGGGCTTGTAAACACTGAGGAAGATGTTGGCTTGAAACTTGCTTCGTTTGAATCAGTGTTATTCTCAGATGATTGGTAGGGCTCTAACAAGTCATTACTTATCTACGAGGCAGAAACACACTTGGAGACAGAAAGAACAATTACTTTCATTATCAATTCGACATTCACAAAAGTGTTTTTTCCACAACAGGTAGTGATTTAGAAGCATAGAAACAATTCATTACTGTTCAATCTGAGAGAAATGCACTTCGTTACAGAAAATGGACTGTTAGGTTCATACTCAGTTTCACATTCACAAAACCATTTTCTCCAAGTTAGGTACTACACAGTACGTGCATGTCTTGTGTCCCCTCTTCTGTTTACAGGAAAGAATACTTTGGATGAATCTGTACTAAAGAGGTTTATTCTACTTAATCATGACTTAATGTTAGGCATCTATTCACTCAATTGTCACAGGAAGTTGATATTAGAAGCCCGTTCACTGTCAAAATTACCAGAAAAGTGGCATTCCAGAGCAATACTTGTACAGAAGTGTTACAACAGTATGTATTACTGTAGGCACCAGTCATTTCAACATCTATTGATAGTAGTACATTGAATGAGCATTATAAGCACTGTTCAAGGTGTTTTCTTAAACCTGTTTTGTTCAAGAGAATCTCATTTTTGAGTAATTTAGATGTGTTGAGACAGTTCATGACTGTTCAATCAGACAGAAATGCACTTGGTTACAGAAAATGGACTGGTAGATTCATACTCGGTTTCACATTCACAAAACCATTTTCTCCAAATTAGGTACTATACAGTACATGCATGTCTTGTCTTCCCTATTCTGTTTATAGGACAGAGTACTTTGGAGGAATCTGTACTAAAGAAGTTTACTCTACTTAAACATGACTTAGTATTAGACATCTGTTCACTCATTTGTAACAGAAAGTTGATATTAGAAGCCCTTTCACTATCAAAATTATCAGAAAAGTGGCATTTCAGAGCAATACTTCTACAAAGGTGTTAAAACAGTAGGTGTTACTTGAGACACCATTCATTTCAACTTCCACCAAAAGGAGTACATTGACTGAGCGTTATAAACACTGAAAAAGTTATTTTCTTAAACCTGTATTGTTCTAAAGAGTCTCATTTCCAGTTGATTTGAAAGCATGGAAATAGGTCCTTACCATTCAATCAGAGGGAAATGCACTTATTTACAGAAAGTGTCCTGTTAGATTCATACTCAGTTTCACATTTACAAAACCATTTTTGGCAGGTAAGGTAGTACACAGTACATGCATGTCTTATCCCCCTAATTGTTTTTACATGAAGGAATGCTTTGGAGGAATCTGTACTGCAGAGGTTCATGCTACTTAAAGATGACATAGTGTTAGGCATCTGGCCACTCAATGTTACAGGAAATTTGTATTAGAAGCTCTTTCCCTATCAAAATTACCACAAAAGTGGCATTTCAGAGCAGTACTTCTACAGAAGTGTTAAAACTGTATGTATTACTGGAGACACCATTCATTTTAACTTCTGCTGAAAAGACTACATTGACTGAGCACTATAAACACTCAAGAAGTTACTTTTTAAAAAATATATTTATTGATTATGCTATTACAGTTGTCCCATTACCCCCCATTCATTCCCCTCCACCCTGCACACCCTATCCCACCACATTCCCCCCCTTTAGTTCATGTCCATGTGTTCTTGGACACAACTTCTGTGTCCAGAAGTTCTTTAGCTTCTACATTTCCCATACTATTCTTGCCCTCCCCGTCTATTTTCTACCTACCATCTATGCTACTTATTCTCTGTACCTTTTCCACCTCTCTCCTCCTCCCCCCACTACCCTGTTGCTAAACCTCCATGTGATCTCCATTTCTGTGGTTCTGTTCCTGTTCTAGTTGTTTGCTTAGTTTGTTTTTGTTTTAGGTGTGGTTTTTAATAATTGTGAGTTTGCTGTCATTTTACTATACATGTTTTTTTATCTTCTTTTTCTTAGGTTAAGTCCCTTTAACATTTCATAAAATAAGGGCTTGATGATGACGAACTCCTTTAACTTCACCTTACTTTCTTAAACCTGTTTTTATCTAAAGAGTGTCATTTCCAAGTGATTTGGAAGCATTGAAATAGGTCATTACCATTGAATCAGAGAGAAATGCACTTGTTTACAGAAAGTGGAGTGTTAAATTCATTCTCAGTTTCACATTTACAAAACCATTTTCAGCATGTCAGGTACTACATAGTACACACATGTCTAATTGTTTTTACAGGTAAGAATACTTTTGAGGAATCTGTACTACAGTGATTTATTCCACTGAAAGATGACATAGTGTTAGGCATTTCTTCACTCAATTGTAAGAGAAAAATGATCTTAGAAGCTCTTCTGCTATCAAAATCACCACAGTTGTGGCATTTCAGAGTAATACTTCCACAGAAGTGTTAGGACAGTATGTATTACCTGAGACAGAATGCATTTCAACTTCTGCTGAAAGGAGTACATTGTCCAACGTTATAAACATTGTGCAAGGTGATTTATTAAACCTATTTTGTTCAAAAGAATCTCCTATCTGAGTGATTTGGAAGAGTTGAAACAGTTCATTACCGTTCAATCAGAGAGAAATTTACTTGTTTACAGAAGGTGAAGATTTAGATTCATACTCAGTTTCACATTTAGAAAACCGTTTTTGGAACGTCAGGTACTACACAGTACAGGCATGTCTTATCTCCCAATTCTTTTTACTGATAAGAATACTTTGGAGGAATCTTTATTGCAGAGGTTTATTCTACTGAAAGATGACATAGTATTAGGCCTGTATTCACTCAATTGTAAGAGAAAGTTGATATAAGAAGCTCTGTCACTTTCAAAGGTTCCACAACAGTGGCATTTCAGAGCAATAATTCTACAGAAGTGTTAAGACAGTATGAGTTACTGGAGACACCATTCATATCACCTTCTAATGGAAGCAGTACATTTACTAATGTTATAAATACTGTACGAAGTGTTTCGTTAAACCTGTTTTGTTCAAAAGATTGTCACTTCCGAGTGATTTGTAAGTGTTGAAACAGTTCTTTACCGTTCAGAGAGAAAGGCACTTGGCTACAGAAAGTGGAGTGTTAGATTCATTCTCAGTTTCACATTTACCAAACTGTTTTCGGCAGGTCAGGTAGTACATAGTACACACATGTCTTATCTCCTCAACTGTTCTTACAGGTAAGAATACTTTTGAAGAATCTGTACTACAGTGATTTATTCCACTGAAAGATGACATAGTGTTAGGCGGTTCTTCACTCTATTGTAAGAGACAATTGATCTTAGAAGCTCTTCTATCAAAATCACCAAAGTTGTGGCATTTCAGAGCAATACTTCTACAGCAGTGTTAAAACAGTATGTACTACTGGAGACACCATTCATTTCCACTTCGACTGGAAGGAGTACATTAACTAATGTTATAAACACTGTACCAGGTGTTTTCTTACACCTGTTTTGTTAAAAATATTCTCATTTCAGAGTGATTTGGAAGCGTTGAAACAGTTCATTACCATTCAGTCAGAGAAAAAATGCACTCTTTTACAGAAAGTGGAGTGTTAGATTCATACTAAGTTTTACATTTACAAAACCTTTTTCGGTAGGTCACGTACTACACAGTGAGTTGTCTACAGAAGCTGGTGATGGTTGTCGGGCGCCACCTGGCGGTCACTTATATATTGTCTGGCCCTTTTGGAGCTGCGACGGAGGCGATCTGCCCTTGTCGCTGGAGGTGGACTTGCAGCAGGCCCGCGGCGCTGGTGGGATCATGCAGGTGGAGCTTGTGTGTCGGCGCCTGACCTCCAGGCGGGAGACTGTACCTGCATGATTACAAGTTGGGTGTGGTCGCCCGCACAGGTTGACCAGCAAACGTGGGCACAGGAGCTGCAGCCGCCGCAGCCCCGCCCCACCCCCTCCGCCTTTCTCCTCCTCCCCCCGCCCCCAGCCAACATCTGGCCGTGGTGACGGACCAACCGGCCAGGTCACTCGAGGGGGAACGCTTGAGATGGGTGCCTCACGGCCATTGGGAGGTGCTGACGTGGGGAAAGGGCCCCGCGGAGGGGCCACGTCAGTTGACTGGACAGGGCACCACGGACTTTTTGCTCGCTCCTGGAGTTGGTGCGTTCTTTGGGGGCGCCTCTGAGGAATTTTTCAAAGTCCAGAGGCCACCAGGGAGACACGAGGGGACGGGGCCCAGCCCCTGCCCCGGTGGCCGTCCGGGGTCTTCCCTGCCCTGCTTGGGTCCCGCTTGTGGTGCGCGGCTGTGTCACTGCTCGAACTTTCCGTGTGCCGTTCTGGAGGCAGGCGGGGCCTGGCACAGGACCCTGGTGGGGGTACCCAGAGGGCGAAGTGGGCTCGCAAGCTGGCATATGTGGGTCCCAGGAGTCATACTCGGTTCCTCCCCGCCGTTTTCTTCTCTGGAGTCCCCATAGGGAGTCAAGGATCGCTGCTGAGCCATCCTGCCCATCGCCGGGGGTAGGGGCATTCCCTCCTGGTGAAGAGGCCGGTTAGCCGTGGGCGCCTTCACGTGGTTGTTGGCAAGTCCCTATTTAATCTGTAGGCTTGGGCAGCTGGGGTCGACCAGCTGGCCCCTCAGGACTTAGTCTGCGTGCCCAGGCCACTGGGGTGGACCAGCTGGCCTGGGGGGACTTAGTCTGTGTGCCCAAGCTGCTGGTGTGGACCAGTTAGGCTGGTGGAACTTTTTCTGTGTTCCCTGGCTGCCTGGGTCGACCAGCTGGCCGATGGTACTTAGTCTGTGGGCCCAGGAGGCCCTAGTTGACCAGCTGGCCAGCGGTACTTAGTTTGTGGGCCTGGGCCACAGGGGTTGACCAGCTGGCCCGGAGGGACTTCGACTGTGGGCCAGGTCTGCTCAGGTCGATCAGGTGGCCCGGTGGGACTTAGTGGGCCCAGCCTGCTCGAGGCAACCAGCTGACCCTGTGGGACTTAGTCTGTGTGCCGGGGTTGTGGGGATCCAACAGCTGGCTCTGGGGGAGTTAATCTGTGAGCTCAGGTCCCCCAGGTTGATCAGATGGCCAGCCATACTGAGTCTGTCAGCCTGGACAGCTTGGTTGACCAGCTGGCTCAGCGGGACTTAATCTATGGGCCCGAGATGCTCAGGTCAACCAGCTAGCCTGGCGGGAGTAAGTCTGTGTTCCCTGGCTACCTGGGTCAACAAGCTGACCGGCAGTACTTAATCTGTGGGCTCCAGCTACACGAGCTGACCAGCTGGCCAGTGGGACTTGGTCTCTGGGCCCGGGATGCTCAGGTAGACCAGGTGGACCCACAAGATTTGGTCTCTGGGCCTGGGCTGCTCGGGTCAACTAGATGGCACTGCCGGACTTAATCTGTAGGCCCCTGCCGTGGGGGTCAACCTGCTGGCCTGTCTGAACTTAGTCTGCGTGCCCAGGCTGCCTGGGTGGACCAGCTGGTCTGCCAACACTTAGTCTGTGGGCCCAGTTGGCCTGGGTAAACCAGCAGGCCCTGAGGGACTTACTCTGTGGGCCCAAGCAGCTCAAGTTGACTAGTTGCCTGGCAGGACTTTGTGTTCCGTGGCTGACTGGGTCGACCAGCTAGCTGGAGGTACTTAATCTGTGGGCCCAGGCTGCTCAAGGTGACCAGCTGGCCCTGTTGGACTTAGTATGTGGGCCTGGGTCGCGGGGTTTGAGCAGCTACCCTGGTGGGACTTAGTCTGTGGACCCGGGCTGCCGGGATCCAGGAGGTGGCCTGGCAGGACTTAGCATGTGGGCATGGGTCACAGGGGTCAATACACTGGCTGGCGGGACTTGGACTGTGGGTTGGGGCTGCTCTCCTCGACCAGCTGACCCACCGAGACTTAATATGTGAGCATGGGCTCCCTGGCTTGAACAGCTGGCCAGCAGTACCTTGTCTGTGGGTCCGGGTTGCTCAGATTGAACAGCTGACCTGGTGGGACTTAATCTGTGTGCTAAAGCTGCTCAGGTCAACCAGCTAGCCCAGCTGGACTTTGTGTGCGTTCTGTGGCTGCCTGGGTCGACCAGATGGCCCGTCGGGACTCAGTCAATGGGTCTGCACTGCTTGGGATTACCAGCTGGTCCTGTGGGATTTAGTTTGTAGTCCCAGGCGACAGGGGTTGACCAGCTGACCCGGCAGGACTTAATCAGCATGCGCAGGACACCAGGGTCTACTACCAGGCCCGTGGTGCTTAGTCTGTGGGCCCAAGCAGCCCAGGTCCACCAGGTGGCCTGGAGGGAGTTACTCTGTGGGCCTGATCTCCTTGGGTCGACCAGTGAGCCTGGCAGTACTTAGACTGTTGGCCCAGGCCATTGGGGTCGACCAGCAGGCCTGGCGGGACTTTGTGTCCCAGGGCTGCTTGCATTGACCAGCTCACACGGCAGGACTTAGTCTAGAGGCCCGGGTTGCCTGGGTCAACAAGCTGGCCTGGTGGGACATAGTGTGTGTGCCCGGGCTCCCTGGGTTGAGCAGCTGGCCACTGATAATTAGTCTGTGTGCCCGGGCTGCTCGGGTGGATAAACTGGCCTGGCAGGACTTACTATGTGTGCCTGGGATGCTCAGGTTGACCAGCTGGCCTGGTGGAACTTAATCTGTTTACCCAGGACACCAGGGTTGACCACCTGATGGGCTGTACTTAGTCGGTGGGCCCAGGGTGCCTGAGGCCACCAGGTGTCCTCACGGGAGTTAGTCTGTGGGCCCAAGCTGCTTACATCAATCAGCTCACCCGATGGGACTTAATTTGTGGGCCCAGGCTGCTGGGCTGCCAGCAGGCAGCCTTAAGACTTTTGGCCCAGGCCATTGGCGTTGACCCGCAGTCTGCTTCGACCAAGTCTGTGTCCTTGGGCTGCTTGCATTGAGCAGCTCACCCATCGGGACTTACTCTGTAGCTCTGGGCTGCCGGGGTCGATGAGCTGGCCTGGCGGGACATAGTCTGTGGGTCCGGGCTGCCTGTGTTGACCAGTTGGCCTCCAGTAATTAGTCTGTGGGAGTGGGCTCCTTGGGTCAATGAACTGGGCTGGCATGACTTAGTCTGTGTGCTGGGGCTGCTTGGGTTGACAAGCTGGCCAGTGGCATTTTGTCACTGGGCCTGTACTACTTGGGTCAACCAGCTGGCCCTTCGGTACTTAGTCTGTGGGCCTGGGCTGGTCAGTTTCACTAGATGGCCTGCCGCGACTTAGTCTGTGTTCCCTGGCTGCCTGGTTGACCAGCTAGCTGGCGGTACTTAGTCTGTGGGACCAGGCCATGGGGGTCAAACAGGTGACCGGCGGGACTTGGACTGCGGGTTGGGGCTTCTCAGGTCGACTAGCTGACCTGGTGGGACTTAGTCTGTGTTCATTGGATGACTGGGTTGACCAGCTAGCCGGCTATACTTAATCTGTAGGCCTGGGCCACGGGGATCAACTGGCTGGCTGGTGTGGTCTTAGTCTTCGTGCCCAGGCCACCAGGGTCGGTCAGTTGGCTGTTGGTACTTACACTGTGGGCCTAGGACACAGGGGTCAACCTGCTGGCCGGCGAGACTTGGATTGTGTGTCTGGGATGCTCAAGTCAACCAGATGGCCCGCTGAGACTTAGTATGTGAGCAAGGGCTCCCTGGCTCGAACAGGTGGCCAGCAGTATTTTGTGTGTGGGCCTGGGCTGCCCAGATCGAACAGCTGACCTGGCGGTACTTAATCTGTGCACCTGAGCTGCTCAGGTCGATCAGCTAGCCGGGCGGGACTTTGTCTGTGTTCCCTGTCTGCATGGGTCGACCAGCTGGCCAACAGTACCTAGTCTGTGGGCCTGGGCTGCTCAGGTCGAGCAGATGGTCCTGTGGGACTTAGTCTATGGGCCTGGGACACGGGGCACAACCAGCTGGTCCTTCAGTACTTCGTTTGTGCACCCGGGCGGCCCAAATCGGTCACCTGGCCTAGTGGGACTTAGTTTGTGGGCCCGAGCTAGTTGGGTTGACCAGCTAGCCCGGCAGGACTTAGTCTGTGGACCCAGGGTGTTTGTGTCAACCAGCTTACCGTATCGGACTTAGTCTTTTGGCCCAGGCTACCCGGGTTGAACAGCTGGCCTGGCTGTACTTAATCTGTGTGCCCGGGCTACGTGGGTTGACTAGCTGGCTGGCGGGTCTTGGTCTCTGCTCCCGGGATGCTCGGGTAAACCAGGTGGACATGGGAGACTTAGTCGGTGGGCTTGGGCTGCTCTGGTCGACCAGCTGGTCCTTCCAGACTTAATCTGTAGGCTTGGGTGTGGGGGTCGACCAGCTGGCCCGTCTGGTCTTACTCTGTGTGCCTAGGCCACTGGGGTTGATCAGGTGGCTGGCAGTACTGAGTCTATGGGCCCAGGTTGAATGGTTGGTTAGCTTGCCTGGCGGGACTTACTCTGTGGGCCTGGGACACTGGGGTTGACTTGCTGGCCGGTGGGACTTGGACCGCGGGTCCGGGCTGCTCAGCTCGACCAGCTAGCCTGGCAGGACTTTGTCTGTGTTCCTTGCCTGTCTGGGTCGACCAACTGGCCAACAGTACTTAGTCTGTGGGCCGGGGCAGCCCGGGTCAACCAGACGGATCTGTGGGACTTATTCTGTAGGCCTGGTCCTCGGGGTGGACCAGCTTGCCCGTCTGGTCTTAATCTGAATACCCAGGCCCCTGGGGTCAATCAACTGGCTGGCAGTACTTAGTCTGTGGGTCCAGGTGGCACAGGCAGACCAGCTGGCCTGGCAGGACTTAGTCTATACACCCGGGGCACAGGGGTCAACCCGCTGGATGGTGGGACTTGGACTGCGTGTCCAGGTGGCTCATGTCGACCCTCTGGTCCGCCAAGACTTACTATGTGAGCACAGGCTCCCTGGCTCAAACAGCTGGCCTGTTTGGTCTGTGGTCAGCTTGGTCTGTGGGCCTGGGCTGCCTGGATTGAATAGCTGGCCCTGCGGGTCATAATCTGTGTGGCCAAGATGCTCGGGTCGACCATCTAGCCTGGTGGGACTTTGTGTTCCGTGGCTGACTGGGTCGACCAGCTGGCCGACAGTAGTTAGTCTGTGGGCCCAGGTGGCCCTGGGTTGCCCAGTTGGTCCTGTGGGACTTAGTCTGTAGTCCTGGGATGCGGGGGTCGACCTGCTTTCCTGGCAGGACTTAGTAAGCGTGCCCAGGCCACCAGGGTGTACCACCAGGCCCACAGTGCTTAGTCTGTGGGCGCAGGCTGCCTGGGTCCACCAGCTAGCCTGGCAGGAGTTGGTCTGTGGGCCTGACCTGCTCGAGTTGACCAGGGGGCCCAGCGGTACTTAGACTGTTGGCCCAGGCCCTTGGAGTTGACCAGCAGGCCTATCGGGACTTAATCTGTGTCCCAGGGCTGCTTGCATTGACCAGCTCACCCGGCGGGACATAGTCCGTAGGCCCAGCAACTAAGTCTGGCAGGGGCAGCTGGTCAACCTGAGCAGCCCGGACCCAACAGACCAAGTTCCTTTGGGCCAGCTGGTTGAACCCCATGGCCCAGGAACTCAGACTTAGTACCTCCAGCCAGCTGGTAAACTGGGGCAGCGCAGGCACACTGAATAAGTCCTGCCATGCCAGCTGATCGACCCGAGCAGCCAGGGCCTACAGACTAAGGATCTTTGGGCCAGCTGGTCCACTCCTGTGGCCCAGGGCCACAGCCTACGTCTCATGGGGCTGGGCGGTCTACCTGAGGAGGCCAGGCACACAGACTATGTCCCACCAGTCCAGCTGGTCAACGCTGGAAGCACAGGGCCACAGACTGAGTCCTGCTGGGCCTACTAGTTGACCTCAGAGGCTCTGGCACATAGACTAAGTACCACAGTCTCGCTGGTCTAACGAAGCAGCCAGCGCCCACTGACCAAGTCCCGCCAGGCAGCTGGTCGACACGAGCATGTCAGGCACACAAAGTAAGTCCTGCCGGGCCAGCTTGTCGCCCCAGGTTGCCCAGGCCCACAGACTAAGTAGCACTGGGGCAGCTAGTCAAACCGAGGAGGATGTGCTCACAGATTAAGTCTGGCCTGGTTAGCTGGATGACCCAGGTTCCCCAGGCCCACAGACTAAACCTCCCTAGGCCAGCTGGTACACCCGAGCAGGTCTAAATCCTGCTCCAGACTAAATCCTGCTGTGCTGTGTAGTATTCCCAGGACCTCCAGGCTCGCAGACTGAGTCCTGCTGGACTGTCTGGTCGAACACAGCAGCCTGGGCCAAGAACCTGAGTCCAGCTGGTCTGGCTGGTCGATCCCAGAGGCCCGGGCCCAGAGACTGAGACTCTCCTGGCCAGATGGACGATCCCAAGTGCCCGAGCCAGGAGACTGAGTCTCACCTGGCTGACTGGTCGGCTTTGGCCACAGGGGCCTGGAGACTGAGTCCCGCAGGGCTGGTTAGTCAACCCCGGCCAGCCAGTCCAAGAAACTGAGTACTGCTGGTCTGGTCGGTCGACCCCGGTCACCCGAGCCTGGAGACTGTGTCCCGATGGGGTGGATAGTCGACCGTGACACCCCGGGCCTGAAGACTGAGTCCCGCTGGGCCAGCTTGTTTACTCTGGCAGCCCGAGCCAGAAGACTGTGTCTTGACTGGCTGGCTGGTCAACCCTGGCCACAAGAGCCCCGGACTAAATCCAGCTGTGCTGTGTAGTATTCCCAGGATGCGTGGGCTCACAAACAGTCCCACTGGCCGGCTGGACTACACTGACCACCTGAGGTATGGGAGTGAGTCCCGCTGGCACGGCTGGTGTAACATGGCAGCCCAGCCCAAGAAAGTGATAATGGCCGGTCTGGCTGGTCGACCCGGAGGCCCGGGCCCAGAGACTGAGACCCTCTTGGCCAGATGGATGATCCAGGGTGCCCGAGCCAGGAGACTGAATCTCGCCTGGCTGACTGGTTGGCCTCGGCCACAGGGGCCCAGAAACTACGTACCACTTTTCTGGACTGTTGACCCTGACTGCCCGAACCTGGAGACTGTGTCCCGCCATGCTCTCTGATAGACGCTGGCCACTGGGGCCCTGGAACTGAGTCCTGCATGCCATCTGGTCTTCCCAGGCCACACCCACTCTGAGACTGAGTCCTGCCAGGGTGGCTGTTTGACCCCAGCACCCCTGGCCCAGAGACTGAGTCCCGCCAGTTGAGCTGGTGGACCCCAGCTGACCAGGCCTAGAAAAGTATACAGCTGGTCTGGCTTGTCTGCCCAGACACCCGGACACAGAGTCTGAGTCCCGCCAGTCCAGCTGGTGGACCCCAGCCAATCGAGCTTAGATATGGTGTCCCACCAGACTGGCTGGTTGACCTCTGCACCTCCGGTCATGAGGTTGAGTCCCGCTGGTCTGGCTGGTTGGCACAGGCATCCTGGGCCCACAGACTGAGATCCACCGGGCAGGCTAGTCAACCCGGCACCCCGGGCCTGGAGACTGAGTCCCAATGGGATGGCTATTCGATTCCAGCAACCTGGGCCCAGAGACAGAATCCCACTGGGCCAGATGGTCAACCCCGGCTGCCCGGATCAGGGTACTGAGACCCTCTTGGCCAGATGGACGATCCTAGCCGCCAGAGCTAGGAGACTGAGTCCCACTGGGCTGGCTTATCAAACCCAGCACTGGGGGCCCAGGGACTGAGTCCTGCTGGGCTGTCTGGTCAATCACGGACACCTGGGCCCAGAGACTAAGTTATGCGGGGACAGCTGGTTGATCCAGTTCACCTGTGCCCAGAGTCTGAGACACTCCTGGCCAGGTGGACAACCCTGACCTCCCGAGCCAGGAGACTAAGTTTTGCCAGGCCCGCTGATCGACTCTGGCTGCCTGGGCCCGGGTACTGAGTCCCTCCAGGCTGGCTAGTGGACCCCGTCCACCCCATCCCAGAGACTGAGTCTTGCCCGGTGGGCTAGTCGAACCCGACACCTGGACCTGGGGACTGATTCCCGCCAGGCTGTCTGCTCTTCCCCTGCTGTTTGTTCCGGAGACAGAATCCCTCCGGTGTGGCTGGTCTACCCTGGCAGCCCTTGCCAGAAGACTGAGTCTTGCCTGGCTGGATGGTTGACCCCAGCCACAAGGGCCTGTGGACTGAGTCCTGTTGTCCGTCTAGTCTTCCCAGGACTCCTGGGCTCAGTAACTGTGTCCTGCTGGCAGGCTTGTCGACCCTGATCACCCGAGCTAGGAGAGTGAGTCCCGCCGGGCTGGCTGGTTGAGCCTGGCCACCTAAGCCAGGAGACTGAATCCCGCCAGGTCAGCTGGTCAACCCCAACACATGGGGCATGGAGACTGAGTCCCGTTGAGGTGGCTGGTCAACCCAGGTCGCACCATCCTGGAGACTGAGTCCTGCCAGTTTGGCTGGTAAAACCCGGCACTCCAGGCCCAACGACTGAGTCCCTCCAGGCTGGATAGTGGACCCCGGCTGCCCGGGCCCAGGGACTGAGTCCTGCCGGGCTGCCTGGTGTGCCCTGGCTGCCCAAAACAGGAGACTGAGTCCTGAAAGGCTGGCTGGTTGACGCTGGTCGCTGGGGCCTTGAAACTGAGTCCCGCCAGTCTGGGTGGTCCACCCTGGCTGCCCGGGCCGGGAGACTGAATCCCATTGGGCCGGCTGATCAAACCTGGCACTCTGGGACTGGAGACTGAGTCCCGCAAGGTTGGATAGTGGACCCTGGCCACCTAGGCCTGGGGACTGAGTCCCTTCAGGTTGTCTTGTCTTCCCAGGCTGCCCGGCCCTGAGACTGAGTCCCGCCATGCTGGCTGGTCAAATTCGGCACCCTGGTCCTGGTGACTGAGTCCCGCCATGCCGGCTTGTCGTTCCCAGCACCCAGGGCCCAGAGTTGGAGTCCTGCCAAACCAGCTAGTTGATGACGGCACCCCAGGCCTGGACACTGAGTCCTGTCTGGCTGGCTGGTGGACCCCGGACCCCTGAACCTGGAGACTGAGTCCCTCCGGAGTGTTAACTCGACCCTGGCAACCTGGGCACAATGACTAAGTCCTGCCAGTCTGGTTGGTCTACCCTGGCAGCCCTTGCCAGAAGACTGAGTCTCGCCTGGGTGGATGGTAGACCCCAGCCTCCAAGGACAAGGGACTGAGTCCTGCCGGGCCATCTGGTCTTCCCTGCCACCCAAGCCAGGAGACTGAGTCCCGCTGATTTGGCTGGACACCCAGCTTGCCAGGGCCTGGAAACTGAGTCCCACTGGGCTGTCTGGTCAACCACGGCACCTTGGGCCAGGAAACTGAATACCGCTGGTCCAGCTGGTAGGCCCCAGACACCTGGGCCTGGAGCATGAGTCCCTCTGGGCTTTCTAGTTGACCCTGGCCACCCGGGCCTGTAGACTGAGACCTGCTTGGCTAGCTGGATGACCCTGGCCACCCGAGCCAGGAGAATGAGTCCTGCGGGGCCGGCTGGTTGACCCCGGTGCCTCGGCCCAAGGACTGAGTCCTGATGGGCCAGCTGTTTGACCACGGAGACCTGGAACTGGAGACTGAGACCCGCCTGGCTGGATGGACAACTCCGGCAACCACAGCCAGGACACTGAGTCCTGCAGGGCTGGCTGGTTGACCCTGGCTGCCCCGGCCAGGGCACTGAGTGGTGTGGGGCCAGCTAGTGGACCCCGGCCTCCCCTCGGCCAAGAGACTGAGTCCCACCAGACTGGTTGGTCGACCCCAGTTACCCAGGCCGGGGACTAAGTCCTGCTGGGCCAGCTGGTTTTTCTTGTTCACCCATGCCAAGAGACTCAGACACTCCTGGCCAGGTGGACAACCCCGACATCCCGAGCCAGGAGACTAAGTTTTTCTGGGCCCGGTGGTCGACCCTGGCTGCCTGGGCCTGGGTACTGAGTCCCTCCATGCTTGCTATTGGATCCCGGCCATCCTGCCCTGGAGACTGAGTCCTGCAGGGCTGGCTGGTTGACCCTGCCTGTCCGAGCCTGGAGATTGAGTCCTGCCAGTCTGGCTGGTGGAGCGTGGCCATCTAAGACAGGAGACTGAGTCCCACCAGGCCCGCTGGTCGACAGCAACACATTGGACCCAGGGACTGAGTCCCTCCAGGCCAGTTTCTCTACTCTGGCAGCCCGAGCCAGAAGACTGTGTCTTGCCTGGCCGGCTTGTCGACCCTGGCCATGAGGGCCCCAGAGTAAATGCTGCTGTGCTGTCTAGTCAACTCCGGCACCCCAGGCCAGGAGACTTTGTCCTCCTGCCAGGCCAGCTTGTCTACTCTGGCAGCCCAAATAAGAAGACTGTGTCTCGCCTGGCCAGCTGGTCGACCCTGACCACAAGAGCCCCGGACTAAATCCAGCTGTACCGTGTAGTATTTCCAGGATGCGCGGGCTCAGAAACTGTGTCCTGCTGGCCAGCTGGACCACACCAACCACTGAGGTATGGGACTGACTCCCGCTGGCCTGGCTGGTGGAACACGGCAGTCTGGGAAAAGAAACTGCGTCTGACCGGTCTGGCTGGTCAACCCTGGAGGCTGTGGGCTGGAGACTGAGGCCCTCATGGCCAGATGGACGATCCAGGGCACCTGAGCCAGGAGACTGAGTCTTGCCTGTCTGCCTGGTCGGCCTTGGCCACAGGGGCCTGGAGACTGAGTCCAGCAGGGCCGGTTAGTTGACCCTGGCCACCTGGTCCCAGAAACTGAGTACCGCCAGTCTGGCTGGTTGTGCTAGTAGGCCCTGGACATCTGTGACTGGAACATGAGTCCTGCTGGGCTTTCTAGTGGACGCTGGCCATGCAGGCCTGTGCACTGAGACATGCCTGGCTGGATGGACGACCCCAACTACCCGAGCCAGGAGAATGAGTTCTGCAGGGCCCGCTGGTCGACCCTGGTTGCCCCGGCCCAAGGACTGAGTCCTGATTGGCAAGCTGTTCGAACACTGACAACTGGGATCTGAGACCAAGACCCACCTGGCTAGATGGACAACTCAGGCCACCTGACCCAGGAGACTGAGTCCTGTGGGGTCGGACTAAGGTTAGGGCTAAGGCTAGGTCTAGGGCTAGGGCTAGGGTTAGGGTTTGGGCTAAAACTAGGGTTAGGGCTGGGGATAGGGCTAGGGCCAGGGCTAGGGTTAGAGCTAGATTTAGGGCTAGGGCTAGGGCTAGGGTTAGGGTTAGGGTTATGGTTAGGGTTAGGGCTAGTTCTAGAACTAGGGCTAGGGCTAGGCCTAGTGCTAGAGTTAGGGGTTACGGTTAGGGTTAAGTCTAGGACTAGGGTTATTGTTAGAGTTAGGGTTAGGGCTCAGGTTAGGGCTAGGGCTACGCATAGGGCTAGGGCTACCATTATTGTTTGGGCTAGAGTTAGGGCTTGGGAGAGGGCTAGGACTAGGGGTAGGGTTAGGGTTAGTGCTTAGGTTTAGTGGTTATGGTTATGGTTAGTGTTACGGCTTAGGATTAGTAGTTAGGGTTACGGTTAGGGTTAGGGTTAAGTGTTAGGGGTTAGGGGTTAGGTTTAGGGCTAGGCCTAGGGCTGGGGTTAGGTTTAGGGTGAGGGCTATAAGTAGGGTTAGGGCTAAGGATAAGGCTAGTGTTAGGGTTTGGGCTAGGATTTGGGTAGGTTTAGGGCTAGACTAGGAGTAGGGCTAGGACTAGCATTATGGTTTCGGCTAGGATGAGGTCTATGGCTAGGACTAGGTTAAGGTTTAGGGTTAGGGTTAGAATTAGGGCTTAGGTTTCATGGTTAGAGATAGGGTTAGGTTTAGAGTTAGGGGTTGGGGTTAGGTTTAGGGCTATGGCTAGGGTTCAAGCTATCACTAATGCTATGGCTAAGGGTAGAGCTAGAGTTAGGTTTTGGGCTATGGCTATGGCTAGGGTTAGGGCTAGAGGTAGGGCTAGGACTAGGTCTAGATCTAGGGCTAGGGCTAGAGCTAGGTAGAGGTCTAGGGCTAGGACTAGGGTTAGTCTTAGGTTTAGGGTTAGGGCTTAGGGTTAGTGGCTAGGGCTATGGCTAGTGTTAGGGATAGGGCTATTAGGATTAGGGCTAGTGTAAGGGTCAGGGTTAGGATTAGAGGTTATCGTTAGGGTTAGGGCTAGGGCTG
>JAPYXV010004640.1:0-11195 GCA_028533065.1 Trachops cirrhosus
AACACAGCAAGAGAGTATTCTATGATATTTACAGTAGCAGCCAGTAGAGAGGAGATAGGAGATCCTTTGACTATGTATAGTGTTAATTGTGATCTTTCACCCCACTAACCAGTTTTTAGAAAGGATGGAAAGAAGATAAGACTCTTGTTGGGAAGGAAAGGATTTTGAGTTGGCTCTAGAAAGCAGTGAGGATGTGGGAGGTCAGATTCTGAGGTAGGGTGAGAGTAAAGAGTAGTCAATATGTGAGGTGTGTGAGACAATAGAGTTAACCACTACAATAATAGAGTTTAGGAAACTGTGAAGTGGGCTAAGATCTAGCATGGGTGTTGTGAAGTATTTGTAATTGTATAGAATAGCCATTATTTACAGTAATATTAGAGCAACAATTATATGACAGAATCTATGAGATCTAGATAACAAGAATAGGTAGTATTGAGCCTTGAGTAGTATACTAATGGAACACAAATGAAGGACAGTAAATTAGCAATACACTATGAATGAGATAACAGGGGAAACCTATCAAATGATACAATATAACCCACCAAGCAAAGAAGAGTATACAGAAAGAGGTATACCAATATACTATTAAAATAAAAAGTGTAAGAATAATGAAATAATGATAATAGAATTATGCAATTACTTGTAGGTTCAAAAAAAAAGGAACAAAGCAGAAGATGGAAGAAAGAAGAAGAGGTAAATTTGGAAAGAAAGGGAGAAGGATCAATACTGGAATGACACAAAGAGAAGCATACAGAATTGATAGATCTAAAAATAATAAGAATTAAAAGATAAAACCTCATTTAAAAAATAATTAAAAGAAAAGAAAACAAAAAACACCTATTGTTGGTTTCTGGCTGGTCAAACCGTTTTTTCTATCTGGCTTCAGCAGGTTGAGGGGCGACTGGAGACAGTTTTTCTCTGTTCCTGTTCAGAACTCAGTCAGCCTCTGCTGTACTGTCCCTAGGGCTAGCCACCCCATTCTCCCCAGAACCCATCTGGTGCCTCTCTGGAGGGTCCTGGTTGTGGGGTCTAGGTGCTCCTAAGCATGATCTTGGGAGTTCACCGCTGTGGGTTCCAATGTCTCGTGGAGCACCCACACCTTTTCCAGGTTTATGGGTGTGCACTCTGTGGATCCTGAGGGGCGCTCACTCCCCCCAAATTCACAGTATGGGCACCATAGGTCCCGGGGAGTGCCCACGCCTTTTTCTTTTTCACAGCTGTGGTTTCTGAGTCTTCCACAAAACCACACTCTCTCCCAGTTGGGAGTGTGGGAGCACATCCAGGTGCCCTTGGTCACACAGTCTGGGGTGCACAATCTCACCAGGGCTATGCATGGGTGCTAACAACCCCTGTGTGGGTGCCTCTCTGTCCTCACTCCCCTCTCTGTGCCCTCCAGTAAACTGGCCTCCCTGGGTGCTGCTCAGTCCTTGTTTGGCCAGGGAGGGAGTGGTTGACCCAGCTCTCTCCTGGGAGCCCTGAGGCAGACCCTGGAGCACCAGGCCTGGAGCTGCAACCTCCCTGTTCCCCATGCTGATCTCTGGGCCCTTATTGTCCTGAAGTAGTATCCTTACCGTTGGGTTTTTCAATGTCCGCTACAATTTGTGATCTCCTATTTTCATTTATGTTATGATAATGTTGGCTGTTTGCTCTGTTCCTTTGTAGTTCGGCTAGGATTTTCTCCCGTGTGTAGGGGGAAGTAGAATCTGCTCCCTCCTACTACACCGCCATCTTCAGATCCCCTTGGAAAAAATTTTTGTGCTAGCTCTGTTCTGTTTTGGTTTTGAGTCTTCTTCCTCTCTCCCTCCAGCAAACATTTGTCAAGAGGACAACCTTCTTAAGCAGAAGCTGGGAGACTGATGATCAATGGCTAGAGCAGGGAGTCTGCAAGGATGAAGGAAATTCAAATTGTTCAAAAGATGCCCTTACACTCACAGTGTGGGAGGTGCACATGGTACTTGAATACAAAAACTGGCCCTGTCCCAGCAGAGCTATTTTCATTTTATTTTTTAAAAGATTTCATGTATTTATTTTTAGAGAGAGGGGAAGGGAAGGAAAAAGAGAGGGAGAGAAACATCCATGTGAGAGGGGAACATCGATTGGTTCCATCAATCTCATATGCACTCTGACTGGGGACCAAACCTACAACCTAGGTGTGTGCCCGACCAGAAGTCAAACTGGCAACACTTCGCTTTGTGGAACAATGCCTAAACAACTGAGCCACACCAGTTGGGGCTAGCAGCCCTACTTTTAAAAGTCATAGTGATGATTTAGCTCCAACAGGGAATAGAAGTTTAGAGCTTGGCATGTCCAAAGTCTTCCAGGCCAATGATCCACTTGCCTGTTGCTCTGTCTTGGGCCCACATTTGCCTTCTGTGGGGCAGTAGAGGGGCCAATGACACATGATACCATGCTGCCCCTAAGGGCCTGCAGGGGAATACAGGCCTTCCAATGTCTCTTCTGCTACATATCGAAGACTACTGAGAACAAAGATTCTAGGAGAGTTTGGGAGGACACCCATTTTAACATGCATGTGACAATAGCATAGCTGTAATCCATGAATAAGTGGCAAAGGTTAGCATAGTTTGCTTATTTTGAAGATGCATGTGAAACCCTGCTGTCTTTCTCTACTTTAGAGAGCTTAGGCAGTAAATGCAAGAAATCAGATACATCGTTTTCAAATCACACATGCTTTCATTGTGATGTAATTATAATAGTAAAAAATTAGAATCACCTTAAATAGCCAATAATAGGAGATGTCTGAAGAAATTATGATACACTAAGATAGGAAACATGTAGCCAAGAATATACTCACTAGTCATATTAAGGAAAAAAAGCTGGATGTAAAAATGGATAAAGAATATGACCCCACTGTTTTCATATAAAAATACCTATACATATGCACAGAAAAGAGACTGATAGCATGTTCATCAAAATGTTAAAAATATCATCTTTGGATGATAAGATTCCAGGTAACTTTTACTGTTTTCTTAATAATTTTTTCTTGTTTCTTTCCATTAACAATAAATATTTATTATTTATATAATAAAAACTTATTTTAAAGTTTACATATACATTATCATTATATACATTTTCATGAATGTCAGTCAACAGGTATAATTAAAGAATTTCAAGAACATCTCATCATTTGTTTTTTATTGTAAGTAGAAGATGGACCCATTTATATACTGAATTCTATCTCATAATAAATACTACTAGAAGCAAGTTTTTAATATGTATAAAAAGTGAAAACCCGTGCCATACTCATGGAATAAAGAAACTATAAAAACTTACTGTGCTGAAGATTTTCTTTCTCTCTCTGATATGCCCTCCCCAGTCTCTTGCCTACTCTGTGTCTGGGAGGTTGGCCTGTATGGGCTGAATCAGGTGCCATGGCTTGGCTGCCAGTTGGGTTTGGCCAATGGGGCGCCCTGGCAGTAGATAGAAGTTGTGGTGTTTATTTGTTCTCCCAGATCTTTTCCTTCCAGGTTGCTATTGTTCATTCTGTATTTCTTTATGGAAAGCCACAGCACCTGCCAGGTGGCCCTCTATACAACTATGGCCTCTTTCTCTGGGCTCTGGTGATCACTTCTTCCTTCATTCTTTCGAGTCCTGGGTGGTAAACCCTTTTCTCTTGTTCCTGGGCCTGAGGAACTGCACCATCCCTTGTGGGCACCCCTTTAAAAATAGTCCCTTTTTCAAAGTTGCTGCAAATTACCCTCTTTGAGTGCCCTCTGCATCCTTCTTGGCCCCTGACTGGCACTACTGTTCATGTACCCAGTCTCCTGCTTTTCACCTGTGGTCTGAATCAAGCTTGTCAACCAACAAGTTCTGTCAAGGGGAAAACAGGTCAACCAAATGTAAAACACTGTGTAAAAGGACAAACACCAGACAGGAGGAGCAGCTCAGAAGAAGAAATAGTCACCTTTTTGGGGGTAAAGATTTTTCTATAACCTGCATTTGTAGACATGTTGAGTAAGCAAAACAAGAAACAGAAGGAGTAAGATCATACTTTTGGACCGTCAACTCTTTGGTGACAAATTACAGAGATGAAAAAAGACCAGCAACCAGATTACCTTTCTCCCTATGTTCATGCCCCATGGGTGGCAGAGCATGAAGCCAAGAACACATTGTCTTCAGGGCCTCACAGTTCTCATCTCTTAAACTAGGGTCTCCACCCTAAGTGTGATACCATTTGTCCTAGTGTGAAGGTGGCTCTGACTTGTCTAGATGAGAGATGTGAGTGTGTGGTTGGGAGGACTAGCAGGGTTTACATGCTGGCTCAGAAGCACTTCTCCAAATCCTACTTGCTCTTCAAGGTGTGGCTTAAAACCTACCACTTCCTTAAGGACCAGCTGTTCTCTGAACTCTAATACAATTGATCAAGATACACTTTGAAAATGTGCATCTTTTTCTTTCCTTAGTCTGTACAGTCTAGGATCATCTATCTTCCAGAGATATACCTCCCAGCACTTCCCAGGGTGCTGGATGCACAACAGGGGCTCTGTAAACCCTAGCTGACTAACAGACAGGTGGGTTATCCATGGCCCATTGTAGAGGAAATAACACCAGATGTACAGACTTTATCATACACCAGATTCTGTACTGTGTTTACCTACATTGCCTCATTCTACCAAATAGTACATGAGCCAGGTAGCATCTCTAGTTCTATTTTATAGATGGTAAAACTTGGGTGTAGAGACAAAGCCAGGTTATTGACCTCTCAGCCATTCTGCCTGTTCTCTTTGGTGACCATCCCCGCTTTTCATAATGACAATTTCAGTGAACTGTTCCATTATATGGGGTGCTTTCATGTGCCACTTCAATGACATCAAGAGAATCTGATTTCACAATGTCTACACTTATGAGAGGAAGAACATTTATTGCCTCATTCAACATTCCTGCCTCCTGCAAGGCTTCCTTCCACCACACCTTATCTTTCTTTTCCTGGGACCACAGTATGAAACCAAAGGGCCCGTTAACACCTTTTCATGGGGGTGATGCATGAACTCTTCCATGATTGGAGCCAGCTGACATTTTTCCTCAGACTTGACCCTCTGCTTTAACTTACATTTGCTCTTTTGAATCTCCAATTTTAGAATCAATTAGAGAAGAGATTACTAAAAAAATTTTTTTAACTGTGCATTTTGGCCAATCAACCTGAGGGCATTTCTGTGGTTTGGAGGCTGCTCATGCTCTGGGTCTGCTTAGGTTCCTTCTTCCAACATTCACACTTGGGTCAATAAAATGAGATGAAAATAGCTGTTATGGTGGTATGTGGGTAGGTTTGGAACATGAACTACATAAAATATTTGGTCACCAATTTTTCCAAAACTCTGGCATGGAAAGTCTGACTTAAAGCTTATTGAAGTGGTCCTGAGATTTTCATTTTTATGAAAAGAACATACTTATGTTGATTCATTCTGGATATTCTCTGTCATTGAGGAGTGTGAGCATAGAAATCATGACCTGGGGCAGAGTGCGAGAGCAGAACCACAAAACTAGCTGTGTGGTGGTCTTGAGGATTTCTGAATAGACAGTTACATTTAGTTACATCTGAGTAACAGAGAGAGCCTGAGGAAAAGGACTTTGATTATGGTGTTTACTTTTAAAACATACCTTTTTAAAGAACTTGTTGGCAGTTTAAATTCTGGCCATCATCAATCACATTCCTCAGGCTCAAAAAAACAGAAAAGCCTGCAAAATGTTCATTACTTTTTCCCAGAACAGGAAGGAATTTGTTGAGATGGAAAGTAAACAGAGCTATCAAGAACATTGGCCTAATTTACTTCTCTAATTTTAAGTAACTGAAAATAAATATTGCTCTGTTTTATTTACTAGGTTGATGTAAAGAACACTTTTAGTGAAATGCCTTGCTTTCCACTAACTACATCTGTGCTACCTGTCCTGGCCTATGAGAGCCACACAGACATCTGGCCACCAACTGAATCAAGAAGAATAAAAAAATAAAATAAAAAAAAATGAAAAAAACAAATCTGTTTTCCGTTTGTCACCCCTTTTAGAAATTTGGTAAAGTATACATAACATAAAACTTACTCTCTTAACCATTTCTGAGTGTATAGGTCAGTGGCACTAAGTACATTCACAATGTTGTGCAACTATTAACACCATCCATCTCTAGAACTTCATTTTCCCAAACAGAACTTCAGTGCCCATTAAACACTAACTCCTCATTTCTTCTTTCCCCAGTTCCTGGCCACCACCACTCTACTTTCTGTTTCTATGAGTTTGACTAACCTAGGAACCTCATATGAGTGGAATCATACAGCATGTATCTTTTTGTGATGGGCTTATTCACTTAGCATTGTCTTCAAAGTTCATTTATATTGTAGCACATGTTAAAATTTCCTTCCTTTCTAAGGATAAATAATATTCCATTGTGTGTATATACCACGTGTTTTTTATTCCTTCATCTGTCAATGGACACTTGGGGTTGCTTCTACTTTTTGGGTATTGTGAATAATGCTGCTCAGAATATGGACCTACAAGTATTTGTTTGACTTTCTCCTTTTGGCTCTTTTGGATATATGCCTGAAGCGAATTGCCAGATCATATGGTAATTCTATGTTCAATTTTTTTAGGAAACTCCATACCATTTTCCACAGCAGCTGCACAATTTTACACTTACACCAGCAGTGCACAAAGGTTCCAATTTCTCCACATCCTTGATGACACTGTTATTTTATGCTTTTGTGGGAGTGATAGTTATCCTAATGGATGTGAAATGATATCTCCCTACTTGTTGTGTCTTTCAAAAGAAGTACAACTCAGGATGTGCTTCAAATGAAGGGTAGTTTTGCCTAGACTTTGAAGGAATTTTCTAGTTCAAGTCACTGAATTTATGAACATATTTTATAAACAACAAAACTGAAAACAAAACTCAGATGGCAGATGAAAATAGAATAAAGAGATATGGAGGGATTGAACAAAAAAGAAAAAAGAGAAAGAACTCATGGACACAGACAACCGTGTGGTGTTTGAAGGGGGGTAGGTAGAGGTGGGAGAGGGAATGGGAGTATAAATGGTGATGGAAAAAATAAAATGAAAAATTAAGCAAGAGATAATGGGGGGAAGGGTGGAGGGTTTCCAGAAATATCTATAAAGGACACATGGACAAAACCAAAGGGGGGTAAGATTAAGGGTGGGAAGTGGAGATGGCTGGGGTTGGGAAAAGTGGTGGGGGAAAATGGAGACAACTATACTTGAACAACAATAAAAAAAGTTAAAAAAACAATTAGGATGAGAAAAATTTTTTGAAGCCCTAAAATTCTTTAGTAGATCCTGTACTAAGAAAAAAAATAGATGTAAAGGTATATGTTATATAATACAATGTTGTTTTTAGTAAATGTACAATAAAATACTAAAAAGTAAAGGGGTAGAATGCCTGTAAGTTATCCTCAACTATTTCAGAAAAAAAATACAGATGATTTAAACTGAACATATTTCTAAAAACAGTATTATTAATGTTTTTATCTATTTTTCTTTTTTAAAAAATCTTTAAAAAACTTTTTTTAAATTTACAAATGACAATAATCAGAGGGGAGGTAGAAGGGGATAATGGGGTGGGGGGAGGAGAGGGAAGGGTTGTCAAGGAACATATATAAAGGAAACATGGACATAAGCTAAAGTAGGATAGGATCAAGGGTGGGAGGTGGGGATGGCTGAGTTGGGGAGGATAAGGAGAAAGTGGTGGGGAGAAAATGGAGACAACTATACTTGAATAACAATAAAAAATAATTAAATAAAAGGACAAGGATATTTAAAAGTATATCAATATATTGACCCAGTAATGCCTTAGCTACTGATTTATATACCTGTATTAGAATTGGCTTCTGAAGATGATGGCAGAATAGGTGTTTCTTGCACTCTCCTCTTCCCAAGACCAAACTGGAACTACAACTAAATGGGGGAATAACCACCCTGAATAACCAGCTAAAGACTTGCTGAAGCGGAGTCTTATAAGCAAGGATTTGCAGAAGAAACCACAAAGAGACTGGTAGCAAGAGCAGAGTCATGAAAGGGGCTGGCCCTGCTCTGATAGACAGTGGCTGAGGTACTGGGGGTATATTTTGGCTGCTGGGGGAGTTCCCACTGAGAGGTGTGAGGCCTAAACCCCAGCCTAGGCTCCCTAGCCCAGAGTACCAGAACCAGGAACAGGTGCCCACACAGCACTTGGCTATGAAAAGCTGTGAGGTTTCTGTCTGCTCCCTCTTAAAGGGCCAACACACAAAATATTGTTCAGAGTCACTCACCCTGGCCTCTAGCAGAGGAAGGGTGATGCATAATGTAGTTGTCTGAGGAGAGTCTGGGGTTTGTAGATCTAGAGAGAGACTGAGGACAGACACAAGGATCCTGGTACTAAGTCACTTTTGTATACCACTATAGCCATCTTTTCTGGGCAGAGCCACCCTTCTGAGCAGCATTAGCCTGGATGAAAGCAATTACTCCACCCTCTAAAATCCCTTTCACCTCCCCTGGCAGATCTGAAGCCCATCTGAGGAGTCAGCAGCATAAGCTGGGGTGTAGGAGTCTGGGTAGGCACAGGGGGTGTCAGTGACTGGCTCTGGGGTATGGCAATTCTCCTCACTTTCCCATGAACCTAAATGGCACATTCCCTTCACAGTAGAGCTGATAGAAACACTGTCTTGGCTTTCAGCATACCTAACCGTGGGGCTCCAGAGGCCCCATGCACTTAACTACCAGGAGGCTCCACCCTGCCAAGATCAGGGAAAAATCTGGGACAGATTTAGTTATGTGGTTCTGGGGCAGGAATTACACCTACCACCTTCCCTGAAGTCTAAGTGGCACCGCCCCCTCATGGGAGATCCACTAGCCCCATCCTCCTGATTCCATCAGTGGCTATATCAGTAATTGAGTCTAACAGATAGCTGGCAGGCAGAAGCAGATCCCAGGTTGCCTTGGGATGTTTTGCTGGCTTACCCCTGGCCCCAATACTGGTAAAAGCTGGTCTTGAAGTGCATTTTGGTCCTTTCAATGCACAACCATGTCCAACAGAGGCAGCTACAAACTGCGGATTGCTTGTGACTTTAAGCAACTTGCTGAGAGACAGGCACAGAGAGCACCTGACAATGGCCTGTGCTGGAGTCTCTCCCAAAGGACCCAGAAACAACATTCCAAGTGATCAGCTTCAGACAACGTCAGAGCAGGATTCAACAAACTTCACAAACAGCATGTCCAAAGGGAGATTGCAGCAGCACCTGCACAGCAGCTCTCACACCATGGTTGGGGTTGAGGCTCACACTCAGCCAGCCTGAGGGCTAATCCCATGCACGAATGGACCATCAGCAGTCAAGACTCAATTATGACACAAGGGCCCATACAACCCACACAAGAGACATTCTTAGAGTGCCCAGCTCAGTAGACCAAGGAAACTGCACCTCTGGGTCCCACAGAATACATATATAAGGTAACCCCACGAAGAATGGGAGTCATAGCAGATTTATTTAACACATAGAAACAAATACAATGAGACAACTTCAAATGTAAGTACAGAAGGAACCTCTAGAAAAGAGCTAAATGGAGGTGAGCAATTTATCAGATGTAGAATTTAAAGTAATGGTTATAAGGATGCTCAAGGGACTCAGTGAGAGCTACAATAGCATGAAAAAGGACATAGAATCAATGAAAAAGAATTAGTCAGAAATTAAGAATACCATATTTGACACCAAGAATACACAGAAGGAATAAAAAGTAGGTTGGATGAAGCAGAGGATTGAATCAGAGATTTCAAAGACAAGGAAGAAAAAAACACCCACCAGAGCAGCAAAAAGAAAAACTTATTAAAATGCAGGACAGCAGTCTAAGGGAACTTTGGACCAACAAGAAGTGTAACAATAGTCACATCATAAAGATACAAAAAGAGAAGAAAGAGAGCAAGGGATCTGGAATCTGTTGGAAAAATTATTAACCAAAACTTCCCCATCCTGATGAAGGAAAAATACACACAAGCTCAAGAAGCACAATCAGTCCCAAATAAGATGGGACACATCATAATTAAAGTGACAAAGGTTAAAGACAAGAGAAAATCTTAAAAGCAGCAAAAAGAAAACCAGATAATTACCTATAAGGGAGCTCCTATAAGACTATCAACTGATCTCTCAACAGAAACATTTCAGGACAGAAGGAACTGAAATAAAAGATTCAAAGTGAGGACTTCGTTCAAGATGGTGGCATGGGCAGACATGGCTTGTCTCTTCACACAATCACATCAAAATTACAACTAGAGTATAGAACAACCATCACTCTGAAGTGTCAGAAATTGAGTTGAATGGAAAGCTGACAACTACATAATTTTCAGAATCACACCCATCCAGACTGGTAGGAGGGGTGCAGATGTGGAATGGGCTGGTCCCTCACCCATGTGTGGTGCATAAGTATTTGAGAGGGATATCTCAGGAGCTGAGAGTCTCAGTCTTACACCAGGCACCTCAGCCCAAGGTTCCAGTTCCAGGAAAATAGGTCCCCACAATTTCTGGCAGTAAAAACCAGTGGGGATTGAGTCAGTGGAAGATACTTTTGGAGCCCCAAGCAGTTCTTCTTAAAGAACCCAAACACAGATTCCACTGCTCAGACTAACTCCCTCTGAGCTCCAGCATCAGGGTAGCAGCTTGAAAGGTACCAGTAGTACACAGGGAGAAACTGAAGTGTCTGGCATCAAGGCAAGAAGAGGCCACTGTCCCTTTTCTATACTCTCCCCCCACAGAGATGGCAAGCTGGTACCATATCTGAAACTCCATCAATCTAGCTAACACTGTTTGACCCACCTTGGAGATGCCCTGGGACTGCCCCACTCCACATAGGAGCCTACCCAAACTTCTTTTCCATATGAATAGCCAGCCTTGGCTCATGCTTCAGAACTTCCTAAATCTTCTCAAACAAGAAAGAACTGGCCTCAGTGACTCCGAGCCTGACACTAGCAGCAGCCAGCCTAGATTCACAGCTTGGCTTTGTTGGGAATCTCCAAGCCTGGCACAACTAGCAGCCATCTCAGATTGCTTTATAACTCAGGCAGGGTGGCCCTGGGAAAAACACAGGTCAGGGCTGACCTCGGCCTGCACCACCTACGAAACCCCAGGGCCAGCATACCCAGTGGATAGCTGCAGAACACATCAGAACACTACCACTCTGCCCCTGAACAGCTGATCCTCCAAGAAGGG
>JAPYXV010004641.1:0-11194 GCA_028533065.1 Trachops cirrhosus
GGGCGTGTGGCAGCTCTGGAACCTTATTCTGTCCCCTGCTAAACTCGTTCTTGGGGGAAATCTCTTGGGGGCGGTGGGTGAATAAACCCTTTTTAAGCCCAGTATCATGTTAATATTTCACCTTAAAACATGCCTCTGCTTGTTAGAGGGGCCTCAAAAGCAGGCAGCAGGCTGCAGAGTTGGAGGGCGGAGGGCCTTCCTGTCCTAGCCAATAGCCACGCAAATGGTGGCCCACTCTGGGGACAGTGGTCTGCTCCTTCCCAGGCCTGATGGTGGAGGGGGACCCAGCCAGGTGAGACGCTGGGGTGCGGCTCTGCGGGGAGGGCTCCGCCCCGGCCAAGCACCCTGACACCAGCAGCCAGAATCACACTGAGAGCCGTGTCCCCAAGGCAGGGGTGCCAGGCCTGCAGGGAGATGCTTCCCCTGGACGGAAGCCAGTGGTCACTGAGTACCCAGGCCCCGTGTGGGAAGCTGTGCTTCGGAAAGGCAGCTGTGGAAACAGCGGTTTCATTCTTCTCTGCAAGAGCAGTGTTCACCTGTCCGCTTCTGCAGAGTCGGGATGAGGACCCCTCAGACCCCCCGACAGCTAATTGCTGTCTGGCTTCACGGGCCTGGTTCAGTGTAGCAAACAGCCTCAGACGCACCCCCGAGCCAGGTCTCATCCGGCCCTGAGAGCAGGGTCTCTGGCTGCCTCACCTGGGCCTCCAGCAGCCAGCACACGCCCGTCTCCTTGTGGCCCCAAGCACCGGGCCCCTCCTTGTCACAAGTCAGCCACGGTGTAGGAAATCGGAGGCTGGATTCCCCACCCCGTCCCCCAGAGAGGCCCGTTTCCCTGGCCCTCTCGGGGTGCACGCTGGCCCTCGGAGGACCCTGAGCCCCAGTGCTGGCACTCTCTGCTGGCTTTTGAGGACGTGCCACGTTCTGCTTGTGGCCACAAACCCCCCAAAGGGGCAGAGGGTGGCTATTCATGTCTCAGAGCTGCAGAGCCGCAGCCGCTCACGGGCTCAGCTAATCAGAGACAGACGCGGGGCACGGGACCCAGGTGTGTGGCCGCCACACATCTGCCACTCCCGGCCCTCGCGCGAGGCCCCTCGCGCAGCTAATGGCGGAGACCCGGCTCACGTAACTCCATGTGTGTTCTAGAATAAGCTGTAGATGGCTGGCATTTGAAAACCAAGACCGACATCGCCGGAAGTACAAAAATAAGGCGGTGGGAGGTGGGCACACATCCGCGGGCAAGCAGAGGGGCGGGGCTACTCAGCAGCAGAGGGGCGGGGCTGTTCGGAGCCAACGAGGAAGTGACTTCTCTGCAGTCACAGATAAAAACGGCCTTTGGTGTGGGGGGTGGTGGCTTTTAAGCTTCCTTTGATCACGGCAAATCAGGCTTCCTTGACCGGGAGCCTCTCTTATAAAGCGGAGGGAGGGTGAGTGATGCGATCGTGGCGTCCGCTGCATTGATCCGCTCAGGAGGCCTGGGCGCGGGCCCAGGCACCCCATCCGCAGGGTCCGGGGCCCCTCCGAGGCCGGCCTGCCACGCGGCTTATTATCTCCCAGAAACACATAATGCGTCGAACGGAGCGTCTGCATTACAGCAAGCCCCTAAATTGTGTTTGGACAAAGAATAATTGAACACTGGACAGAATAACAAATGCCCCGGTCAAGTTTGCTTCGAGGGTTTATCGTGTTGTATTAACATGATAGAAATATGAATACTTAAATCTTATCTCAGGTATGGTTTATAACTGCATTAATCATTCACTGTGTTATATATTTTTCATGTCAGAGAGGTGGTGAGGGAAAGATTCAATTTCCCAGCACAGTCGGGGAGTGAGTCCCCGATAAGTCGGGGCCAGGCTCGCAGCCCCGCAGCCGCAGACCCTCGTGGGGGTGGGGGCTGGATGGGCGCGGCGAGGTTCCCCGGTCCCCGGCCCGCCGCCGCGCGGCGCCACACCTGCTCCTGAGCCACACTCACCACTCACACTCGCAGCTGTTTGTCCCCCTGGGTCCTCCGCAGACGGGGCCCTGCCCTGCGCCGTGTGCGTGCGGTCGCTGCCTCCTGCGCGTCCGGGTGGCTGCGTGGGGGAGAGGGCTGTGGGGGCACCTTTGACACCGTCTTCCTCCCGAGCCGGGTCCCCCTCCTTAAGGGATGTTCACTCCAGAAAGGCCACCAGCCCGGCCGGCGCATTGCTGGGCGTTGGCTCAAACGGCGCTGGGGCGGCCGGGGCTGGGGGCGCCTCCCCGCTTTACAGGTGACAGAGAAGACGCTGCTTCCCACCTGGCCGCGTCCTCGAGGACCCCGTTGGTGCTGTGTTAACCCACCGTGGACCTTCTCTTGCTGGAGGACGGGCGGTTTTCCCAATCGCCGGCTCAGCCGTGCTGACGCGGGTGAGGACAGGGGCCCTGGGCTTTGATATGGATGTCCTGAGATCCCCGTCCGCCCGGCTCCCGGCGATGTGTCTCCACAAACCCCATCAGAGGTCCGTCATGCTTGGCTGTGTCCTTTAAACTCCTGCATTTGCCCAGCCAGGGAAGGCAGGGGTCATGGCACGGAGGAACTTATTTCTCAAAGTTTCGGGAAAAAAATCAAACCAGCAGGCCACAGAATGGAAAGGTGAGCTGCGAGACACAAATCACCTCCCCGTCACAAAAACGGCCAAAAAATAGCAGCTTGCAGCTGTGCACAGCGGGGACAGAGAACACTCAACACATGTTAAATAACAAATAGGAGACTTAAATGCAGCTAAAAACGGACCTTGTTCTGAATACATCATGTGCACCGCATCCTAACCGTCCTGAGAAGCGGAATGGATCATGTGGAATCTGCCAGATTTGTATTTAAAGAAATCAATAGCGTGTGCTCTGCTTCTCAAACGGCACAGGGTTCTGTTCCGGGAGGACGTTCCGCTTCCGTCCCCACCCCCGCCGCCCACGAGACTACAGCTGGATTCAAGAAATCTCGCTTTGGTGGAAGACAAGCAAGACGTGCATTTGAATCAGCCCTGTTTTTCTGGGGGTGGCACTGTTTAACATTCCCTGTGCGTAGCCTGAGCCCTTCACGAAATCACTCCTCCCTGCTCTGAGCGCGGACGGACGGGCTGGGCTCATCCCTTTGGGGCCGATCTGGAAACGGCAGAAGTTTGTTTCTCCGCCATTGTCACCCATTTTTAGCCTCCACGGAGACACAGCCCCTGCCCCGGGCACAGAGGCGGGGCCGCCTGCTCCCGACCGGGCGGGGTGGGGCCGTCCTTCAGGACCCCCAGGCAGAGTCAGTCTCTGGGCGGAGCGTCTAGATCAGCCCTGTGGCCAGTGTCCTCGTCAGGAAGCGCCGCCGCCTCCGTTTCCGTGTTCCGGTCCTTCCGGAGCCCTCTGCGCCCTCACCTCCGCTGGCCCACGCTGTGTCTCTCCTGGATGAACAAGCCTCCTGCCGGGGAGCTGGTGGTGACCGCAGACTCTTCGCCTGGCCCCCACGGTGTCACGGGCACAGGGTTTTGCACCAACGTGCTACGAGTCCCGGGCACACCTGTGCACACGCACACCGTGTGCAGTGCGCGTCCTCTCTGCAGGCCATGGGTTCCCCTTGTCATCAGAGAGGAGCCACCGGGGAGCTCCCCGTGTGGGGCTGGGCACGGGAGGAAGACCCCGGGCCTTGTCCTGTCCCCACTCAGAACGTCCGTAATGGGCCAACAGCAAGCGCGTGCTCGGAGGGCGAGACGTGCCTGTGTGTGCAAGGAGGAGGGAGCCGAGGGAGACGTCCAAAACCAGGGAGTGAGATGCACCTCACAGGGCCCCGGAGAGCACAGCCGGTTCCCTCCGGAGGCTCCCACCCCAGCCACCCCACACGGCCCCCACTGCCCCTGTACTCGAGCATTCATGCCGAGCTGGGCCCAGCTGCCCTCCACAGTCAGTCAGCACCCCGCATGCTGAGGAGCTGTGACCGTGGGGCACAGCCACCGCTTCCTCTTCCCGAATTTCAGGGCGGGGTGAACTGCAGACGGCAGCACCAGTGATGATGAGAGAGAGAAATGTGAAGGAAGGAAGGGGTTCTGGTAAAATAAGAGAATGGAGGAAGGAGGGAAGGGAACGGGGAGAAGCTGACGTCAGCTTCAGGTTCCTTTAGGGTCCGGCCACCCAGCAGCACTGCTCAGGGGCGGGGACCCATCCTCCAGCCACCAGGAGGGAGAGGGGCCTACCTGGGCCTCGGGCCACCCCCATCCCCCCCAGAGAAGCTCCCCAGGCTGCAGCCACCCGTCACAAGTGGACCCTGGATTCTCCGGAGGGCGCGAGCCCCGAGGCAGCCCCGCAGAGCACTGGGGGGCAGGGCTGGCAGCCTCGCCAGTGCCGCCCGATCTGAGCCCGTTTTTAAAAAGCGGGACGAGGCGTGAGCTTGCTGCCGAAAGCCCCAAATGGGGCCGAGCAGCTTCGTGAAGTACCGTCTTCCCACGTGAAATACCCTCCCGAGTGCAGAGTCCGTTTGGCACGGCCCCGGCCCGGGGTTTGAACGCCCCCCACTCCGGCCTGAGGCGCCCGGGGACCTGGGGCCCGGCCCACGCCCTGCGCCTGTCTGGCCTGCCCCTCTCCTGCAACGCTCGCTCTGAGTCACCCACCGCCAGCCACTGCTTTAAGATCGCATTTTATTTTTGAGTCATCAATTACTCAAACTTTGTGGGCCTATCTGTCCTCAGCCATCTGGCCCCCATGCCTTATTTTAAAGCGTGTTCGAATAATGACAACCTCCTGTTCCCAATTAATTTACGGGCTGCGGGGACCATCCTTCATCCGCTATCAGGCACGCCCACTTGATCTCTGCTATCGCCTCTGCATCTGCAGCCCCGGGATAAATCTCCCGCGCCAGCCTGTCCCGCGGCCGCGATAGGGCGCTAGGGCTCCCTGTTAGTTCCACGAAACTGACCTTAATTTCTAAAAACGGTATCAGATGCGAATAAAGTTTGGTGAGATGATTTGTTTTGATTTACTCTGTGCCACTTATCTTTGCGTTTTCTCCTTCTTTTCTTTTATCTAATTGAGACCGTGGAGCCTCGCTGGCGGGTTGCGGTCTATCCATTACCACTCCGCCGAGGCGAGAGGGGCTGCGGGCGATAACAGTGTGGCTGCGGCCGCGCTCGAGCTCGGTTCGCGCGGTTTTCGCCAAGCGGGCCTGCAGGCTCGGACATCTCCGTTTTGGAAATGCGAATGCTTCCGGGCGGTGCGCCGGCCCGCCGTTACTGTGCAGCGGGTCTGAGCCTGGCGCGGTGAAATGAGCGCGCGCACCCAAGCGTCTGGCCTCTCCCGCAGCCCGGGTGACAGAAGGGAACAGGGGGCGCTGCGATGTCCAGGGGCTGCGGCCAAGGACCAGAACCTGTGCGCGTGCAGCAGCGCGCTGGGTCCGCAAACAGACTCCCGTCCAAACTCAGGAATGCTCATTAAGCACAACGCACGGCCAGATGTTTATTCGCACTTCCCAGCTTCCTGGGATTTGGGGAGAGTGCGGTTTCATGAACTAATTTAAAAGGGGGAACGCCTTTATCGGAATAATGGCCAATTATAACTGCCGACGTGGGGCTGGGGGAGGGGCCCTCCGCGCAGAGGGGTGACGCTCCTGCGCGCATCCGCCCGGCTGCCTCCGCCCGCTGAACCCCGCGGTGGCCTTCCGGGCAGGCACACGTGCCCCGCGTGGCCATGGAACGCAGCCCCGCAGACGGTCAGAACGACCTGGGCAGTCTGCAATGCAGAAGCCGTTTCTGGGTTGTTTTCTTTTCATTGTGTCATGAGCCTGCGCGGGCACGAGCGGCCTGCGGACGCCAGAGGGGTCCTGGGCCAGGCGCTCCGGCCCGCCAGCCGGCAGGGGGACAGGATGGGCGGCGGGCGGGCCGCAGCGCGGCGACTTCACTCGGCCGGACTCAGACTGCGGGGCGATGAAACCGAGCGGCAGCACGGAAAGCCCGCGTTGGCTGAGACCAACGCCGCAGCGTGCCCGCGTGGCCCTGGCACGGTCTGCACAGTGGGGAGGGACGGAAACCGTTTCAGTGGCCCCCTGGGACCCGTAAAGGCTATTTCTGAGTCTGAATCTTGCTGTTTAATTTAATCATTTATTATATTAATATTCAAATGGGCTGCATCTTATTAGCTACTGCAAAGATGTTAGGATGTCGGAAATAAATACCTAATTATGCTTTTGAAAAGAGGGCTTCTGAAGACTTCGGTGTGTGTGCTAATGGAACAGTTCATTTGCAGATTTTTCTGCACAAATCAGCAGTTTGAGGCTTTTTTCCTCCTTTAAGAAAATAAAAACATGGAGCAAATTCACACCGAGAGGGTCCCCTGTGCGCAGGCAGCCTTGGAAGGAGGGTGCGGGCGCCGGGCGCCCGAGCAGGCGTCCACCCAGCACCGACCGGCAGGCCCCCTGGGCTCAGCACACCTCCGCACAATGAACGCTCTTAATCCACTGACCAGGGCATTAAACGCATCCCTGTTCGAAGGAAAAGCGTAGACAGCCTCTTGGAAATATGTTTTTGAGTGCAGCGTGCTGATATTGTTTAACATGACTATGTTCTGTCCGCGTGCTGGCCCTTCTCTCTCTCTCTCAATTCCCCGTGCAAAATAAAACCATTGATTTTCACATCCACAGACAATGGACACACCAGCGGCTCACAGAAAGCAGTCCCAGCCGTTTGGAGACACCGCACACACCGCAGAGCCCCGTGTGCGGGGGAGGGGCGCAGGCTTCCGGCCCACCGTCTCCGCGGCCGCCCGTTCCAGGGCTGAGCGTCGGCTTCATGAGGATGGATGGTGCCGCCGGCGTCATATATACAAACGGCGAAGATAAATCCCGAACTAAATGTATCCACTGCATCCGGAGCAGTGGAGAAATTAGCGGTAAATGAAGAAGTTACAGTCTGGGAAACCGGGGCTTACACGTTACTATCTTTCTAAAGTAACTGCCACGGGGCTGGCCATCGCTCTGCGTTACTTTCCGCGGCTGCGGAGACGCGTCTGCTGACACCCAGGCGGCTGCCTGGCCGATTGTCCCAGGTGACTGTCCGAGCCAGAGGCCGCAGTCCTGAGCCCGCGGCCCGGCCACCGGCCCCTCGCTGACCTCCACTCGGCCTTTAATGCACCTGGAACTGGTTTATCTCCTTCTCCTCACCTGGATGGCCGTCCCAGGACAGAGACTGGCCCTGCCGGGCCTGGGTGGACAGAGGCCTGTGGCTGAAATTTGCTCAGCGTCTCTCTGGGCCTGTCCAGCCCGCACAGGCAGCAGCAGGGACTCAGGTGCGCCACCCCCCCCGCACCCCGGCACCTCGTTTCCTTCTTCACAGAGAAGCCTCGTCCGGGGGGAAGCCCGAGTGCTCCGTGGGGGCAGAACCAGCTCATCGTCCCCACTGCATCTCCAAGGGGAGGAAGAGAGCCTTCTCCTCTGGGCTCCTAGGACGGATGGATGGACAGACAGATGGACAGATGGACGAGTGAGTGGGTGAGTGATGGCAGGAACACCCAAAGCCTGTGGGGTGCCCCGAGGGGGGACTCTCTCTCGCTGTGGGGGCTCGGCCAGGGCTTCTGGGGACAGCTGTGTTTGTCACACCAGGTACAGCGAGCAGAAGGCAGGGGGCCACTGTGGACAGAGGTGGGGGCTGCCGTGTGTCCCAGTGCAGTGGGGGGCCGCCTGCTCCCAACCAGCCCCCTGGACTGCCCTCGGAGTCTCCCCAACAGCTCAGTGGCAGGCGGATCCAGGCTGGGAGGCAGCGCGGGCAGCAGGAAGGGGTCGGGGCTAGGAGGGCTGGAATGAGCCCGGAGCTTGAGGGAGCACAGCGGCAGGCGGGGCATCTCCAAACTTCCCGTGAGCCTGTGTCCGGCTCAGGTGGGGGAGGGGACGTGTCCAAAACCAGCCATGAGGGGCCGCGCTCCTCACCATGAGGCCCTTCCGGAAGAGCTTCCCAGTCCGTGGGGGCTCCCCATCAGCCCAGGGGAGGACCGGTGAGGTTCAGTTTATTCTTGGACTTATATCTAAACAAAATTTCCAAAGAGACCATCCACTGGGTGTGCCTTGGGGTCCCCAGCACAGAGCGCTGGCCTGCAGTGGCCCCACCCTCGCCTGAATGCTGCCTTCTGCCGGGGCCCAGCTCCTGGGGGCCGGCCCTGGGACCTCCCACTGGGCGGGAGCCTGGCCGTGGGTGCCAGAGGAGCGGGGCGGCAGGGAGCAGCCCCCCTGGGCCCCAGGGCAGCAGCACCTGGCCTGGGCTGCTGGGTGGGGAGGGGCTGGCTGCCCGCCCTCCGGCCCCAGCCAGTCACGTCTCACCGAGCAGAGGGTCTTGATGACCCCTGGACCGCACGGGGGAAGGTCGGGTGGTTTCCAAAGAGAAAGTGCAGTAGCCTGGAGCCCAAGAGGCCCGGTCCACATGTCCGACCCAGGGATGGGCTCTGAGTCTGAGCTGCAGGGTCTGGGCCTGGCCCCCTGGGACCAGCCACCAGTTCCGGCAAGGCCCTCCCGGCCTCAGCAATGCGTCTCTCCCCGGGACGGGTCCCAGATGCTTAGAAGCCATCTTTGGGGGCATATTGGACGCCAAGACAGGGCCCGTGAGATGGAGCCAGGGCGGGGGGCAGTCATGGAGGGGCTGCCCGGGAACAAGCAGTCTTTGACCCACCAGGACTTAGCTCCAATTCCTCCAGGTTTCTGGGGCCGATTCTCTCCATTTAGGATCAGGGTCACGGCCCCTCTCCCCACCCCCACCCAGTCTCTCCCGGACTAGGTGGGCTTCTCTTTGGAAGTGGGGGTGGGGACGGGCGGCTGTGCAGATGGGTGCCTCTGAGGGCGTCAGCGGTCACCCTGCTGACCCACCATCTGATCCCCGTGCACAGTGCTGGGGGGTCCGTGGGACGGTGCGACCACCACACAGCCAAGCAGCCCCCCCGCCGCCCAGGTGTCGCCCCCGCGGGGCCGCGCCAAGGCGCACCCCCCGTTATTTGGACGTGCGTCGGAATGTTGTGATCAGTGATTCAGGGCACACGATTCGTCAGGAGGACATTTGCTCGGCAGACATGTGAGGAGCTGTCTGCCTCTTCAATCTCACTGACAGCGCAAAAATGCTGATTTATAGTAAATCATTAAAATCTGCTTATTATGGCACGGCTCTCCTCTTCCCCACTTCAAGCCCGCAACTGATCTGCATCGCGTCTGGGCAATTTTACACCGCAGCCAGCAGCCACTTAAACAAGAGAGGCGAGATCCTCAGTCTTTATTAGCGCATATGAAAGGGCATTTTGTTTAAAGAAGAGTAATTAAGAATGCAGGCGGTTTTCTTGCTCAGTGTAAGGCAGGGGTACCCAAAGATTTAAAACGTCCATGCAGAACAAAGAATTACTGTACTAAAACAATACTTAAAAGCGATGACTCCGTCCACATTTTAAATCATCCTATAGCAGTGGTCCGCACGATGCCAGGATTACTGGGGAGGCCGGGGCTGGGGCCGGCGGCCTCCCGGTGCGGCCCACAGGGCGGCCGCGAGGGCCTCTGTGAGCGACAGCAGGTGGGGATAACGGTGACCTTGTGCTTGGCTCCAATATTGTGACAACACTCGTGTGGCTTTGAAAATCACCTGGGAAGTTTTGCCCCTCGCAGGCAGAGATGGAGGATCGGGCGGAAACAGGCCATGGGGGTGTGTAGCTCGCTAGGTAAACAAAGAAGCCGCACGACAGAGGTCTGTGTTCCGTGTGTTACTTACAGGAAAAGAGAGAATTAATGTGATGCCCGGGGACAGAGCGCCTTGCCACTGCGTTACAGAGAAGTGAATAAACGGACTCAGAATTAATCCACACAGATCTGTCCCCTTAATAAGACTAATTCTGGAGAACAAAGCAGCACATAATGCATTTTAAATTAAGTTGGAAAATGCATAATTTATATTTGTTTTATTTCTTCATATTTTAACACAGGTGCGTCCGGAATGCTAAGGACCGGCGCACAAGGACGCGCTCCGTCCACGCCGCCCTTTCCCCAGTGGGACTCCCATCGGCCCCGGGGGCCGTGCCAGACGGAGAGGAGGAGGCCGGTGGGAAGTGTGAGGTGTTTGGTTGAGTTTCGTGTCCAGAACTCCTAATTCCTAACGTAACACTCAGAAACACAAACGCAATCGCCTTCATCTGGATGAAAATCCTGTTTTCTTTTGTCTCAAGTGGCGGTTTTAGGAGACTCGGGGGAAGGCTGGGACCCAGCTGTGGCCTTGCCGTGGGGTGCGCTGGCCCACCCCGCCCGGGGAGGGGGCAGAGGGCCCAGCTCCCAGCAGGCCGGGGATGGGGGGCGGCCCTCCATTGTTCCCCGCCGATTTTCCCTCCCTCTTCTCCTCTCCACCCTCACCCCAACTCCCCTCAACTTGGGTTCTCCTGCTATTTCTGTAACTTATAAAATGGGTCAAGCCAGTGGCCACAAGCTTCGTTTAACTCATAAATTCTTTTCAGCTGAACTCTTAAAATTGTGTGCTTTGTTTTAATTTTAAATCACACAGTAGGGACTTATAGCCAAGATGGAGGCATAGGTAGACACACTGTGCCTCCTCACACAACCAAAATAAGGTCCGCAACAATTTAGAAACAAAGTAACCACCAGATCTGACAGAAAATTGAACTGTATGGAAGTCGGACCCCCAAGGAGTTAAAATAGACACATTCATCCAGACCGGTAGGAGGGGCGGAGTCGGGCAGCCAGGTGGAGAGGGGTGGAGGCACAAAAAGCGGTGGCACCGGGTGCATAAGGCATCCCGGGCGCAAGACCGCAGCGGGTGGACCCTGGGCGCACAGGCGGCTGGCAGACCCAGCGAGGCGGCGACTGGGAAGCGAGGCACTGTGTGCAAGGCGCCTGGTTGTCTGGGCCACATTCGCGTGCAGATAAACCAGGCGAAATTGGGCAGTGAGACAGACCGTGCACCCCAGGGTCCCAGTGCCGGGCAACAGAAACTCGGGACACTGACTGAAAACACCTGTGGGGGTTGAGGTGCAGGAAGAGACTCCCAGCCTCACAGAACAGTGTGTTGGAGAGACCCACAGGGTCCTAGAACATACACAAGCCCACCCACAGGGGAATCAGCACCAGAAAGGCCCAGTTAGCTTGGGGGAAGCGGCGGAAGGGACTGAAATCCGACAGAGAGAGGAGCAAGTACCACTGTTCCCTCGAGGACCCCGCCCCCACATACAACCTCACAAACCA
>JAPYXV010004642.1:0-11194 GCA_028533065.1 Trachops cirrhosus
GGGAGGAGGGGAGGGATGGCTGGGTTGGCTGGAAGGGGAGTAAAGGATGGAAACTGTACTTGAATAATGATTCAAAAAATAATAATAAATTGAAGGTTTGTGGCAAAAAAATTACATTTTCAAATTTTTCCTCAAATTTTCTATGTAATTGAACTTCCCTTTAACAGCCACCTGATTTCCTGGCTTCAGTTGAGTTCCCCAGAAGCAGACCCTAAACTGAGGATTCGTGTATATGTGATTTTTTAAAAACTGCTCCCAGAAGAAACTAGGAATAAAGTGAATGAAGCAGGACAGAGAGGGGAAAGAAGTCAAACCAGAGTGCAATTTCAGACAAGGTCCCACAGAAGGTAGATTCAGCCTGATTCCTTAGAGCAACTCTGTTGTGTAAGTTATGCCTCCAAGTTGTCCTGACATGAGACAAGGAAGCTGAACTTTCACACCGCTATATCCATCAGTCACTGGTTAAAGGGTGTTCCAGGAAAAGAGCACAGTCATTAGAATAGTTTTAGATTTAACCTTTGGAGAAAAGCAGACCAAACTGGGAGGTGGTTGTGTAGAAACAGTAAGAAAGACCCACAGGGATCTGAGTGAGTACTAATGATGTACTTACCACAGTTAACAAAACCTAAAAAGGAGAAGGCTGTGGGAGGCACATGGCTGGTGGTGAGAAAAGGAGAAAAAGAACACCCCCCAAAAAATTATTTCTTGATTCTGTAATGCTGTTATTGTTACATTCCCAGAACTCAAAGTGAAGACCCTTGCTTAATTATCTCTACTTATGCTGAAATCCTAGCTGTCAAAAGCTGTTATCAGACAAAACCTTCCAACATTTCATTGATAATAGGGAGCAGGGAATACCTTGGATAAGCAATTCATTTTGTTTACTTCCCAATAAAAAGCCATCCCTGGCAAAAGCTTGCCTGCATATTCTTCCCCATCAGTCTGTGCAGACTGATTGTTTAAATATAATAACAGATGGGGCCATATGTGAGAAGCTATGAATTCCTCCATGCACATTCTAGGGGGCCAGGTATCTCCTTAGACCTGATTACCATTTATTACCACTTTCTCATTTCCTCTTTGAGAGCACAGAACATCCACTGCTTACATTCCATCTGGAACTCTGAGGACAAATAACTGACTTTGACTGGGGGTCTCTGACACCTGGAGGATCCTATGAGCACACACCTGCATTCTCAGTTCATTAGATATATGATATCTTTTCTACAAACATTTGAAGACCCATTTCAAAATGGGAGCTCCTCTGGCACCTTCTCCTCTTACATCTTCTTATTCCAATCCTGTTTAGTGGTTAACAGACTAGGCCTTGAAGTCAAATCTTGGAAAACCAATTCAGTAATTTTTTAGATACAAGACTTTAGACAAGTTTCTAAATGCTCTCAATGTCTGCTTATTCAAATGAATATAGAAATAACACCTATATTGCAGAATTAAATGTAATGATTAAGTAAAATAAATATATAAAGCCCTTAGCATGGTGTCTGGCACACTTTATTATTATTTATTATTCTCATTCCACCTGAATATTTTATTAAATTTATTGGGGAGACATTGGTTAATAAAATTATATCGTTTCAAGTGTACAGTCTATGATATATCATTTGCATATTGCATTGTGTGACCACCACCCAAAGTCAAATCTTTTTCTAATACCATATATTTGACCTGCTTTACCCTTTACTATCCCCCTAACCCCCTTCCCACTAGTAACAATCATACTGTTTTCTATGCCTTAGTTTTTATTTGCCTTGTTTGCTCATTTATTGCTTTCAATTTCATATACCACATAAGAGTGAAATCATTTGGTTCTTGACCTTTCTGTCTGACATATTTTGCTTAGCATGATATTCTCAAGATCCATCCACATTGTTGCAAATAAAAGTATTTAATCTTTTCTTATGGCTGAGTAGCATTCCATTGTGTATGTGTGTGTATAATCATCTTCTTTATCCAATCATCTATCAAAGGACACTTTAGTTATTTCCATGTCTTGGCCACCATAAATAAAGCTGCAATGGATATAGACAGAGGTGCATATATCTTTGCAAATAAATGTTTTCATGGTTTGTTGTGTAGATACCCAGAAAAGGGGTTGGTAGGTCATATGGTAACTCTAGTTTTAATTTTTTGAGAAACCTTAATACTGTTTTCCATAGTGGCTGTACTACTTTACATTCCCACCAGCAGTGAATGAGGATTCATTTTTCTCCACAACCTCTCCAACACTTGTTATTACTTTTCTTGTTGATAATAGACATTCTAACAGGTGTGAGGTGGTATCTTATTTTAATTTTGATTTGCATTTCCCTAGTATGTAGTAAAGTTGAGCATCTTTTCATAATCTGCTGGCTATTTGTATGTATTCTTGGGAGAAGTATCTGCTCAGGTCCTCTGCCCATTTTTTAATTAGATTTTTGGGTTATTTTTTTTTTCGTGTTGAGTTGTATGAGTTTTTTAAATATATTTTGGATATTAACCCCTTGTTGGAGCTGTTGTTTGCAAATATCTTCTCCCATCACCTAAATATTTCTCACACTGCTGACTTCCCTCCAGTTTCCTCAGACTCTCTCATTTTTTTCAAAATAACCTCCTTTAAATCCTCAACCACTTCACAAAGCATGATCTCCAGCTGTTCCCAGAGCATAATACCTCCTGAAACTTTTTCTTTGGAGAAGGCAGATTCTTCTACACCCACATATCATGGGTTGTGGCTTCATCATGATCTCCTAGCATTCCAACACAACTGAAAGATAATCACTCTCCCATCCTGGGGCACTCCCCCCCACTTTATTAAGGTTTGTGCCAACCACATATACTTCCTTCTATCCTTCTTTGTTTTATCTTTGAACCTCTCACCTGTTCTCTTTTATTCATTAAAGGCCTGGACATAAAGCTCACTTCTTTTTCTTCCTCCTCAAGTGCTAAATTCATGCTGGGCGGCTTCTATCTTCATGTGAAGACACCCAGCACATGGGTGAATTTTTTTAAAAATCAACACCAATAATCCTTATCTGTCACTACCTCAGTGACCTGTCATGATCATCATACCCTAGACCCTGATATCACCTATAAAAGTTCCACCTCTGAACTCTTATATTCTAATGTACCATTCTGATATCATTCTATCCTTCCAGATTTTCTTCACTTACTTTAGCTTTTTAACCTCACACAGAGAGACCTCAAAGCCATTTTATTCCAAGTCTGTTAGCCCTGTTTGGCTTCACTCCTTCACCTATCTAAAGTTGACCCCACTTCACTCAACCACTCTACATTTTTACTCAAAATCAAGTCCATTGTCTTTCCACCACATCTCTCCAACAGTCTTCAACTTCAGATCAATCTTATCCACCCTCCTTTACTGCTCCCATATCTAGTATGCTGAATGCAGAAAATCACATCCTTGAATGGATTAAGACCACCATATAGTTATGGTCTGCATCCTCTCCTCAACCCTCAGCATCCCTTATTAATTTCCAACCTTATGTATTTCTGACTAACTTCTTCTCTTATTTCTCTGAATGCCTGTTTCATTAATCTCAAGTACTTCATCCTTTTAGTGCAGACGATCTTACCTCCTATTTCATCCAGAATATCAAGGCTATCAAATATTGGACTTCCATAATTTCCCTCCATACCTATGAGTCATTTTCATCTGTACTTACCTTCAGGTTTGGTCATTCATACTAACAAAAAAGAAACTAGACTGTGGAAGGTGTCCATTCTCCTGTCCAAGACAACTCCTTTCATTTCCCCTTATCTTCTACAAATACAAGAAATTAACTCATTCATTAATCCCTCTTTCTTCTCTATTTTCATATTACATCTTCTTTGAAGTACTTTTTGTGGCCTCTAAATCTTCTAATAGCACTAGATATCCTCCTTTTGAATTAGCCCCATCTTTCCCCTTTTTTAAAAGCCAAGATACTCAAAAACAATATTCTATACTTCTTCTGCCCCTTCTTTACCACTTCCTGTATATGCTGTAACACACCTTAGCCAGGTTTCAGGTTCCACAATCCACACAGACTTACTTGGTCAAGGCCATCAATGGCCTCATAACTGCCAAAACCATTGACTGCTTTTCAGACTTATGTCATGAGCTCTGCAATGTGAAACTGCTTGTATTAAATCTTTCTTTTTTCCTTGGCTTCTACAATAGCATTTTTTTGTTTACTTAATTTCTCCATTATCCCCATTTTACCAAATTAGCTTCAAAGCCTCTTCCTCCCTTACACTTTCTTAATGTTGGTGAATCCAAGGGTTTTTCTCACTTCTCTCACATGCTCTTTCCAAAAGATCCCATCAACAGCCAGACAAATATTGGTGGTTTCCAGAGGCTGGGGGAGGATAGAATGGAAAGAAAATTACATAATGAGCATAGAATTTTATTTGGACATAATGGAAATATTTTGGAACTAGTTAATGGTGATGGTTGCACATCATTGTGAATGTGCTAAGTGACAGTGAATTCTTCACTTTAATGGTTAATTTTATGTTATGTGACTTTCACCTCAATATATTTTTCAAAATCTCCTTTGATTCCTATACATCTAAAGCTTAATTAATGGCACTACTACCCATCCATTCTTCCAAGTCAGAAACCTGGAAATAATTTTGAGTATCTACTTTTTCTTATCACAAACATACTATTAAACATGAAATACATTGGCATGATATCCATTGCATTTTTTGCATCTTTTCCTGCCCTTCATCTACTAGCAGTATCTTAGATTAGGCCATAAACTACCCTAATAATGTCCAACTGGATTCCTTTTCTTCAAATTTCAACCCTTTAATACCCACCCAACCCCCTTTCACATAGCAGCAGGAATTATTTAGTAAAATGATTCTCAAGTGTTAGGGTACATCAGAATTATTTGAAGGATTTGTTCAAACATAAATTGCTGGGCTCTATGCTCAGAGTTTCTGATTTAGTAGGTGTGATTCAGTGAAGCCCTAAAAGTTGCATTTCTCACAAATTCCCATGTGATGTTGGTACTTCTAGCTTAGCAGAAGGACCACACTGTGAGAACCACTGAGCTATGAATTTATTGGTTGATTACTTTCCACTTTAAAATCCTCTTGCCCTTATTCTAAGACATGCCAGAGCCTAGCTCCCGTATATTTCTTTAACTTCAAATGTCTCTATGGCTCATCCTTACTACATCCAGGTTAATAGGCAACTTCAGACATACTATAATCCTCATGGAATATAGCATAATCTTCCATGGTACTATATCATTTAGGATTCTTCATAAGCAACTGAACCTGACAAGTTTATTTAGAGGAAAAGGGGGAAATTTATTAGAAGTGTATAACAGACGTAATAAGAAGGTAGGAGTACCAGACACAGAAATAAATAGATATCAGAATAGATCGCAGACAGACATGCAGCAGGGATGAGAACATCACCATCTGGCCCAGGAGATAGTTCTGAAATAAATAAACTATATCTGTTTTTCCATCCTTGAATTTCCCAACATGAATAATTAATGGAGAAAACAAAATGTTTCAGCTTGAGTTTTATAGAAGCCTGTTAGTAAAGGAAAGTATAGTCACCTAGATTTATAGTTGCTCTGACACAGCATATAGTGAAAAAAAAAAAGGGAATTCCCCAGAAAAAATCAGGCAGTGGTTACCAGATTACAGTGAATGAATTTTCAAGGGACACAAAACCAAAAATATAAGAAGCTTCCCAAACAAGAAAAAGTTAAAAGAGTCTGTTAATACCAAACCAGTACTGCAACAAATGTTAAAGGGCTCACTTTAATAATAAGAAGAAGAAAAAGAGAAAGGAAGAAAAACCATAAAAAATCAGTCTAACAATAAAATGGCACTACATACCTATCTATAAATAATCACCTTAAATATAAATGGCTTAAATCCTACAACCAAAAGTAATAGGGTAGCTGCACGGCTAAGAACATAAGACCCATATATATGCTGCCTCCAAGAGACCCATCTGAGATAGAAAGACACACACAGACTAAAAGTAAAAGGATGGAAAAAGATATTTCATGCAAATGGAAAAGAAAAAGCTGGGGTAGTAGTACTTATTATATCTGACAAAATAGACTTTAAAACCAAGGCTATAGTAAGAGACAAAGAAAGATACTATATAATGATGAAGGGAACAATCCAACCAGAGGATATAACCCTAGTAAATATTAACACACCCAACATAGGATCACCTAAATATATGAAGCAAATCTTAATGAACATAAAGGGACAGATCAACAGAAATACAGTCATAGCTGGGGATTTTAACACCCCATTCACTTCAGTAGATAGATCTTCCAGGGAGAAAATCAACAAAGAAACAGTGGCCTTAAACAACACATTAGATCAAATAGATTTAATTGATATCTTCAGAGCATTTCACCCCAAAGCAGCAGAATATGCATACTTTTCAAATGCACATGGAGCATTTTCTAGGATACACCATATGTTAGGATACAAAATACATCTAAATAAATTTAAGAAGATTGAAATCATACCAGGCATCTTCTCTAACCACATATTATGAAACTAGAAATCAATCAGGAGAAGAACACACAAAGACAGGGAGGCTAAATAACATGTTATTCAACAATGAATGGGTCAACAATGAGATCAAGGAAGAAATCAAAAGACACCTAGTAACAAATGAATATGAGGATACAACAATTCCAAATCTGTGGGACACTGGGAAGGCAATCCTAAGAGTGAAATTCAAGACTATCTAGCATTACAAGACTATCTCAAAAAAACAAGAAAAAACTCAAATAAACAATCTAACTTCACACTTAACTTGAAAAGAAACAAAAACAGAGCACAATGTGAGTAGAAGGAAGGAAATAATTAATATTGGAGCAAAAATAAATGAAATAGGGTCTAAAAAAGATATAAAAGATCAATGAATCCATGAGCTGGTTCTTTGAAAAGATAAACAAGATTGACAAACTGTTAACCAGACTCATCAAGGATAAAAAGAGAGAAGGCCCAAATAAGTAAAATCAGAAATGAAAGAGGAGAAATAACAACTGACGCCAAAAAAAAAAATACAAAGGATGGTAGGAAAATATTATGAATAATTGCATGCCAACAAACTGGACAAACTTAATGAAATGGGTAAATTCCAAGAAACATACGATTTTCCAAAAATAAATCAGGAAGAATCAGTGACTCTGAATAGACAGAGTACATCTAATGAAATTGAAGCAGTAATTTTAAAAAAACTCCCAACAAACAAAAGCCCTGGACCAGACGGTTTCACAAGTGAATTTTACCAAACATTCTGAGAACTAACACCTGTGCTTCTGAAATTATTTCATAAAATTCAAGAGGAGGGAAGGCTCTCAAACTCATTTTATGAGTTCAGCATTATCCTAATTCCAAAACCAGATAAAGACAATACTAAGAAAGAAAATTATAGGCCAATATCACTGATGAACATAGATGCTAAGATCCTCAACAAAATATCAGCAAACTGTATCAGCAATGCATCAAAAAGATCATACACCATTATCAAGTGGGATTTATTCTGGGAATGAAAGGATGGCACAACATTAACAAATCAATAAATGTGATTCACCATATTAAAAAATTTAGGATAAAAACCACACAATTATAGCAATAGATGTAGAAAAATCTTTTGATAAAATCCAGCACCCATTTATGACAAAAACTCTCAGCAAAGTGGGAACAGAGGGAAGACTCCTAAACATAATAAGTGCCATATATGACAAACCTACTGCCAGCATCATACTCAATGGGCAAAAACTACAAGCATTCCCCTTAAGACTGGGAAAAAGACAGGGATGTCTGCTTTCACTTCTCTTATTCAACATAGTACTGGAAGTCCTAGCCACAGCAATCATGCAGCAGAAAGAAAGAAGGCGCTCCTACCCTATACGACAGCATGGATGGAGCTGGAAACCATCATGCTGAGCAAAATAAGCCAAGTAGTGAAAGACAAATACCATATGATCTCACCTTTCAACAGGAACCTAAACAACAAAACAAAGAAATGAGCAAAATATAGCCAAAGACACTGAAATAGAGAACAAGCTGACAGTGACCAGAGGGGAGAGGGGAGGGAATTTAAGGGGAGAATGGGAAGGGTTTACAGGAACAAATACAAAGGACATATGGACAAAAACTAGGGGGGTTGGAAATGGGAGGGAGGTGGGGAGGGATGGGTGGGTGGGCTGGGATGAGAGTAAAGGACAGAAAACTGTACTTGAAGAACTATTAAAATAAAATTTAGAAAAAGGCAATAGAAGAAGAAATAAAAGACATCCAAGTTGGAAAGGAAGAAGTAAAACTGTCATTATTTGCAGATGACATGATACTATACTGAGAGAACCCCAAAGATTCCACCAAGAATCTACTAGACCTGATAAATGAATTCAGCAAAGCAGCAGGATACAAAATTAATATTCAGAAATTGGTTGCATTTTTATGTGACAATAACAAACTAACAAAAATGGGAATTAAGAAAACACTCCCATTCACAATTGCTTCAAAAAGAATAAAACACCTAAGAATAAACCTAACCAAGGATGTAAAAGACCTGTACTTGGAAAAATATACTATACTGAAGAAAGAAATTGAAAAGATACAAATATGTGGACACACATGCCATGCTCATGGATAGGATGAATTAACATTATCAAAATCTCCGGGCTACCCAAAGCAATTTATAGATTCAATGCAATCCCTATCAAGATTCTAATTACATATTTCACAGATATAGAAAAACATTTCAAAAATTTATATAGAACAATAAATGACCCCGAAGAGCCTCAGTAATTTTGAGAAAGAACAAAGTAGGAGGAATCACAATATATGTTATTGACTATATAACAAGGCCACTATAATCAAAAAAGTCTGGTACTGGCATAAGAACAGACACAGAGACAAATGGAAGAGAACATACAGTCTAGAAATAAACCTACGTCTCTATGGTCAATTAATATTCAACAAAGGGGGAAGAAGCATAAAATGGAGTAAAAAAGCCTCTTCAACAAATGGTGTTGGAAGATCTGGACAGCTGTCCAGATCCACATGCAAAAAAATGAAACTTTCCCACCAACTTACACCTTACACAAAAATAAATTCAAGATGGATAAAAGACTTGAACATAAGTCATGATACCATAAGAGTCCTAGAGGAAAACATAGGCAGGAAATTTTCAGATATTCCATGCAGCAATATTTTCACCAATATGTCCCCTGGAGTAAGGGATATAAAGGAAAGAATAAACAAATGGGACCTCATCAAAATAAAAAGCTTCTGCATGGCCAAAGAGATCATCAACATAATGAAAAGGGAACCAAATATATGGGAAAATATATTTGCCAATGATAATTTGGACAAGGGTTTGATTTCCAAAATATATAAAGAACTCACACAACTCCACACCAGGAATACAAACAATCCAATTAAAAAAGGGGGAAAGGACCTGAATAGACACTTCTCCAAGGAGGACATATATAGGGCCCTGAGACATAAAAGGATACTGAGCATCACTAGCCATCAGGAAGATAAAAATTAAAACCACAATGAGATACCACTTCACACCAGTAAGAATTGCCACCATAAACAAATCAAGAAACAATAAGTGCTGGTGAGGTTGTGGACAAAAGAGAATCTTAGTACGTTGTTGTTGTTGGGAATGCAGACTAGTGCAGCCACTGTGGAAAACAGTGTGGAATTTCCTCTGGGAACTAAAAATGGACCTACCTTTTGATGCAGCAATTTTACTGCTTGTAGTATACTCTAAGAACACTGAAACACCAATTCAAAAGAACCTAGGCACCCCTATGTTCATAGCAGTGTTATTTACAATAGCCAAGTGCTAGAAACAGCCTAAGTGCCCAACAGTAAATGTGTGCATCAAAAAACTATGGTACATTTACACAATGGAATACTACTCAGCAAAAGAAAGAAGGAAGATCTACCCTTCATGAGAGCATGGATGGAACTGGAGAGTATTATGTTAAGTGAAATAAGCCAGGCAGTGAAAGAGAAATACCATGTGATCTCATGTATTAGTGGAACCTAATCAACAAAACAAACAAGCAAGTGAAAAAGAACCAGAGACATGGAATTAAACAACAATCTGACAGTGACCAGAGGGGAGGGGGAAGGGGGATAATGGGGGAAAGAAAGGGAAAGGTTGTCAAGGAATATGTATAAAGAACCCATTGACAAAGACAATGGTGGAGGAGAATTGAATGTGGGAGGTGGGGTGGATATGGTGGGGGAGAGTAATGGGAGAAAAATGGGACAATTGTAACTGAACAACAATAAAAAAATAATAAATAAATAAATAAAAATAAAAAAGAAAGAAAGAATGTGCTAAACGAAAATTAAATGGGAGGCAGTTTCATTAGATGAGAAGGTTCTGGACACCACAATCTCAGGTGAGTTGTTTAAGCACAGACAGAACTCCTCCAGAGAAGCTGATGAGGAATCAAGTTGCATGCTGCAGGTTGGTATTTGCAAGTTCTATGATGGACACCGAGAATAGATTATCCATCATGACATGAAGTAGACACTTGAGCAGTATGCAGGGATTCCCTTTGTTTTAAGGAAAGACTTCGCCTTTTTTTCTTTTTTTTCTGGGCTTCATGAAAACTGTTTGTACTAATATAGGAAGAAGATTCCTCTTCCCTAAAAGGATAGTCTCTAGGGAGACCAAACAGGTAATTATGTTTCTGGGGAAGAATGCTTCTTGTCCTTAGGGGAGATCTAATTTTTTAAATTAATTAAATCTTGAGCTTCATATTTACTGGACCATCAAAGCTCCTCTCAATAGCCATCAAGGGCAACCATGATGAGAGTAGGTAATATGGGGAGAGGTAAAGGAGGTGTGGGTGGGAAGTGAGAAAGACTAGGAGGAGATCCTGAGTAGGGAGAGAGGTTAGAGTGGGGACACTGCCTGGGAGATGCCGGGAGAGCTGTCTGAAAGGATGGCATTGCAGAACTCATTTGGTTTTGTTTTGTTTTTTTTTTTTTAATTTTTGAATTTATTTTTATTTTTTACTGTTGTATCACAGTTGTCCCTATTTTTCCCCATTGCTCTCCCTGCCCTGCCTCACCCACCTCCCCATGCCACCCCTCACCGCAGTTAATCCTCACCTTGTTGTACATGCCCCTAGGTCATTTGTTCTTTAACTAGGCCCTT
>JAPYXV010004643.1:0-11193 GCA_028533065.1 Trachops cirrhosus
GGCCCCGTGAAGGGCAGCGGGCGCCTCGGTCCTGCTCCAGGCCCCACCCCACCGTCCCACATGCGGGAAAGCCCGGTCGTCGCTGTGGGTGCGGTGCCTCACCCCACTGCTCACCTCCCGCATCGACGAGCAGTTGGCGTGACCCGTGTGGACACAGCTGGGGGACAAGCCAGCCCCGACGGCAGTGGGTGGGCACTCTCCGCAGAGGGTGGCGTGAACACCGCCTGCGTGCCGTGCGGTGGGGGCTGCAGGGGCAGCTACAGCAGGGCCAGGCCCTGGTGCCACAGCCACCCCCACCCCAGACACTGTGAGGAGGGACAGCTGTGTTGACTTCTCAGGCCATCAGCAGGACACCAGGCTCAGCAAGAACACAGATGCGGAGCTTTCTGATCTCGTGCCAGAGGGCCGGCCAAAGGGAGGCCAGCGGTCTCCTGCTGCTGCCTCCGTCGCCACAAACAAGAAGACGCAGCGGCTCACAGACTCAGAGCACTGCCCACTCACCTCCTGACCACCTGGGCAGAGGGCCCACACCGGCCTGCACCAGCCAGCTCCGAGTCCCCGAGGGCCTCCGCCCAGGACACTGTGGCTGCTGCTTCTAGCTGGTGCTCAGGCTCTGCCCCAGGGAGCCGCCCGCCACCTGGAGATGGGGACCCTTCCCGTCCTGCCCAGCTCCAAGTCACAGCAGCACAGAGGCGAGCTGCCAGCGGCTCTGTCACTCCACTCCTTGCGGGAGCTCGGCACTCACCTGCGACAGAAGGTGCCCTTGGGGAAGGAGGGGCCCTCACAACCAAGCCGGCCACCAAACGCCACTTCAGAACGTTGAGTGCCCCCTCAGGCACCTCCCCCCGACGCGCAGCTGACCCTCGAACAGCGCCGTACGGCCTGCAGGGTCGTCACACGCGCTTCCTGCAACGACCTCCACTGCTTCGGGGCTGCGGGCGCGAGGGGCCAACCGGGCGCCCTGGGCCGGGCCGTCCCAGAGGGGACCCGCGGGGGCCCTGGCCCCGATCCCCCCTGGGTCCCCACGGACAACGACGCTCGGGGGAGCGGCATTCACGCATGTTCGAGGGTGCCGCCCTGAACCCCGTGTTGTGCAAGGGTAGATGGAACGTTGTTTTGAAACGTGCAGGTTCTCCCCAACGCAGCGAAGAGAAGGCAGATCTGAAACGCAGCTCTGGGGGTGGGCGCTGTGAGGCCAGCCTCTCAACTGCACCCCGCCTGGGCCCTGTTTCTCAGAGGGAGGCGCGTTGTCACGGCAATGCCAGGCCTCCCAGCGCACCTGAACCCCAGGGACACTGGAAGGCGGGCAGCACCCTCTCCCAACCCCAAACACACCGGCAAACTCACGGTTCCTGCCGGGGCAACTGACTACGGCCTTTTCCTCTTCCTTACTGAACTCACTCACTTCAATTCACATGCTAAACGTATCCATACCGTTCTCTCCTCGGCATTTAAACACCAGAGAGCAACACGACCTCAAGTGGGAAATGCAGTTTGGGCATTTTTAAGCCTTTCTAACAAAGTCGTGTTGGCCAGGCAGATGCGACCCCTCGCCCCTCACCGCCGGCGGGAACACGGGACCCTGCAGCCGCGGCCAGGGCGCGGCCCCCGTACCTCGTTTCTGGATGAAGACCCTGAGCAGGGGGTTCGCGCTCGACACCGCCTTGCAGAAGTTGTCGTCGTTGTTGATGGGCAGCAGGTCGCCGTGCACGTCCGCGTAGCCGATGGTCACCTCGGTGCTGGCGATGTGGTGGGTGTGCACGACCAGCTGGTAGAAGTCCTCGAACTTGCCGGGCTTCTGACGGTCTAGGGAGAACCTTCGGAACTCAGCCCCAAACTACAACGCAAGATACGGGCGTCAATGAGCAGCAGGGAAAGGGCACCGAAAATCAGTAACACCTGCGTGCTGGGCCTCCAGAGGCCTGGGGCAGAGTGGCTCGGGCCCGGGGAGCTTCGGGGAGCCCCCGAGGGGACAGCTGCCGCTGCTGGGGGGAGGGGAGGAAAGCGGATGGAACGGAGGATGGAATCCCTCGTCTCCCTCACCCGCCCCCGGCCCTGACGCCTGCAGGGCCCTGAGGCAGCTCAGATGGAGAGGGGACAAGCACAGCTGAAACTTTCGGATTTTTTCCTAAGGGCATGCGAAGTCCTGGAACAATTCTGATTTTAAACACGGAAGTGACTTGATGTAATTTGCATTTTAAAAAGAAGGAACAGAGGCACTTCGAAAGGATCAGAAGTGGAAGCAAAGGAAGGAAAGAAGAAACCTGGTAAAAGGATGCTTCACACACCGCAGGGGGACAGAGCAGGTCTCTCTTCAAAAATGACGCTGCTCACTCTCCTTGCACTGGGCATCGCCCGCCCCCCTTTCCCAGCCTCTGGGCCCTGACTCAGATGCCTCAGCGCTGGGCAGAGCTCCAGCAGAGGACCCCAGGTCACCTCCCATCGGGCGGCCTGTGCAGGGGTCCAAAGACACCGCCTCTGTTTGTTTGGACGGAGGTCTGGCTGCTTTCCTCACTTGGCAACAGGCAGGATGGAGTGTGCGCTCCTCAACACAACTGCGGAGTCATTATACGGGTTCCAAAACACACAGAAGTGGGGTGCCTGATGTTTACACAAAACTAGTCGCTGTGTCCTCCGGTCTTCATGTCAAGGCAAACCCGCTCACACCACACAGGTCTGCCAGGCTCTCACTTCTGGGCAGGCACCCGCACCGCCCCCAGGGCTGCAACTGGCAGCTCGAGAACTTGCCTTTCGCACAAGTTCCCAGAGGAAGCCCGAGGCTGTTGGCCTGGGGACCCCACACACAAAACCCCCGGTTCTAAGGGAATTACTGTCCAGACGGTTCTAAGGGAATTACTGTCCAGACGTCAACTTCCACTGACTCAGAGAACCGGTCTCCTGAGGCATTTCCCTTTCAAAAAGCAAAGGGAAACAAACTCCTCACCCACCCTGCACTGCCCCAGGAACCAAGAACTTCCAGGCACATGGCAGTGGGACAGCGCGAAGCCCTGGTCTGGGAGAGCCCTCCTCCCTGCGTTAGGGCGGCAGGGCCGGGGGAGGGCCCGGGGAGGGCCGGCCCGGAACAAGCCTGGGGCCTCCCCCGTTCTCAGTGATTATGCTAAGTGCGCACAGCTGGCCGGCCCACACGGGCCCAGAGCTTGTCGGGACACGAGACGCCGAGCCCACAACAGGAGTGTGAGGCGATGTTCTCCAGGTCTGGTTTCCAGTCACACCGGACGTGTTCATCGGTGTCACCCATCGCCTTCCCCCCTCACGCGTCTAGTATTTGCCGACTTCCCGAGCGATTAGTGTGTGATCAGTGCACACCTTTCTCTCACTCGATATACAAAATAAAGACTTCCGTCGCATCTGATAGAACCGTAGGGGTGTCTCCGACGCCCACACATAACCCGCAGTCCGACGTCTCCCCACACGGAGCACCACACCCTCGTCCTCCTCTGGGGTGCACGGACCGCCCCGCGCCCCACGGCCTCCCGGGCTCGCGCCCCACCCTGCGACCTCAGTGAGGAAACCGCAGGCCCCACGTGGGGAGCGCGGCAGTGTCTCCGTCACAGCGGCGCGTGGCACTTGGTCTGAGCGCATCTCCATTTGTTCCTCAGTCCCTCTAGTGACTTTGCTCAAATGTGCCTTCGCATGTCGACTCGTGACGTTTTTAAGCTGAAATGCAGTTGTCCAAAGTTACGTTGCGTCAGGCGCACAATGCACGGATCTGAAGTGAAAGCAAGCACAGATTTTTCCTGGCGGACGCAGGTCGGACCTGGGTTCGACCGTGCGGCTGGCTCTGTCGGATGAGCTACGAAGTTTGAAAGAAGAGCTGTGAAATGCCACATGATAAAAGCATTTTTTCCCGTTTTGCAATTGTGGCAAAATACACGTAACATGAGCGTTACCCTCTTGACCACTCTGGCATTTTTTTATTTCCCAGCGTCAGGTAGCACGCAGTGTTACTCTGGTTTCAGGCATGCAGCATGGTGGTAGGACAACCACGCCCTTTACGAGGGGACGCCCGGGTGCGCCTGGCCCACCTGGCACCACTCACAGCGGTGACGGCATTGCCCACTCTGTTCCCTGTGCTGTGCTGTGCGTCCTTGTGGCTCGTCCGGAACTGCCAGTCTGTGCCTCTCACCCCTCACCTTCTCCACTCAGTTCCCCACCCCCACCCCCACCTGGTGACCTTCAGTTTGTTCTCTGTGTCTATGGGTTTGTTTTTGTTTTACTTATTTTGCTTTTTAGATTCCACAAGTAAGAGAAATTGCTCGGTATATGTCTTTCTCTACCTGACTTACTCCACTGAGCAGAATGCCCTCTGGGTCCATCTGTGTTGCCGCAAATGGAAAGGTTTCTCTGTTTTCACGGCTGAGTCACATTCGATTGTCCCTCTGGACCCCGACTTCTTCATTCATCCGTCTGCCAATCAACTGGCCTCAGGCTGTGTCCGCATCGTGGTTCCTGTGCATTCGATGTTCTTTGTCTTGTTACACTTCGCTCCACAGTCTGTCTCGTCGAAGCACTGCTACCCCAGCCTTGTCGTCTGCCTGTTGGCATCTGCAGGAAATATCTCTGCCGCCCTTCACGTTCAGTCTCCCTGTGCCTTCGGATCTGAGGGGGGTCTTTTGGAGGCAGCACGTGTAGGGGTCTTGTTTCCTTGCCCACTCAGCCACCCTGTGACTTCTGATTGGAGCATTTAATCCATTTACATTTAAAGAAATTGTTCATAGGTGTGTAGTTATTGTCACTTTAGTATTCATATTTTTTACCTTTTCTTCTTCTTCCCCTTAAAGAATCCCCTTTAACATTTCTTGTAATACTCATTTGCTGGTGGTGAATTCCTTCAGCTCTTCCCTGTCTGGGAAGCTCTTCATCTGTCTTTGATTCTAAATGATGGCTTTGCTGGGTGGAGTAATCTTGGCTGTAGGTCCCTGCTTTTTATCACTTTGAATATTTCATGCCAATCCCTTCTGGCCTGCAGAGTATCTGTTGAGAAATCAGCTGACATTCTTATGGGAGCTCCCTTGTAGGTAACTGTCTTCTCTTGCCACTTTTAAGATTCTCTCTTTGTCTCCAATCTTTGGCATTTCACTCAAGACGTGTCTTGGAGTGGGCCTCTTTGGGTCCATCTCGTCGGGGGCCCTCTGTGCTCCCCGCACTTGCGTGTGTGTTTCCTTTGCCAGTTCAGGGCAGTTGCCAGTCGTGGTCTCTGCAGACAGGCCCTCGATCCCTTGCTCTCTCTCTTCTCCTTCCGGAACCCTTGTAAGCGACATTGGTACACATGATGTTGTCCCCGAGGTCCCTTAAACTACCCTCATTTAGTTTTTTTTCTTTTTGCTGTTTCAGTTGGGTGTTTTTTGCTACCTTATCTTCCAAATCACAGATCCGATCCCCTGCTTCATCAAATCTCCTACTGGTTCCCTCTAATGTATTCTTAATGCCAGTGACTGTATTCCTCGTTTCTGACTGGTTCTTTCTTATGGCTTCTAGTTCTTCCCATAAGTTCACTGAACATCCTTATCAGTATTTTGAACTGTGTTTGGTACACTGCTTGCCTCCACTTCATTTATTTCTTTTCCTGGATTTTTGTCCTGTTCTTTCATTTAGGACACATTTCCTTTTTCCGTCACTTTGGCTGCCCCTGCCCTTGTGATCTGCTACGTCTCCTGGTCTTGGCAGAGTGGCCTTACGTAGCAGACATCTGGCAGGGCCTGGAAGTGCCGACACCCAGGTCACCTGAAGACTATTAGGGTCAAACCAAAGGGACCCAGGAACTAGCTTGAATAATCTCCCAGCAGCCCTGGCCGGTGTGGCTCAGTGGATTGAGCGTGGGCCTGCGAACCAAAGGGTCGCTGGTTCAATTCCCAGTCAGGGCACAGGCCTGGGTTGCAGGCCAGGCCCCCAGTGCAGGGCACATGGCAGGCAACCACACATCGATGTTTCTCTCCCTCTCTTTTCCCTCCCTTCCTCTAGCTCTAAAAACGAATAAATATAATCTTTTAAAAGAAATAATCTCTCAACAGCCGAAGATGGGATTATTTGTGCGTTTGATCATTAGCAAGGATCATAACTGTTAAGGGCTGGAACACATACAGTATGTATATACAAATACACTTGATCATAATAACCAAAGATTTCTCCTTCACTTTTTGAATGAGGCCAGGGAACCAACCCACTGTTTTGGAAACTGGTAAAGAATCAGGCACTCTTTCAAAAGTAACATCATGTGTTATCAGGAAACTCACAGAAGTACCCCCAGACTCTGGTCTCCCAGAGCTTGCAGATAAAAAAACTGCCGTTCTATTATTATAGATATAATAATTATTGATAATAATTATTGTATGTCATAGCTGAACCCAGCTATTATCCCTTCAACAGAATAGTAAAAACGGGGGTTACCTCTTAAAATTTAAAAAAAAATTATCTCAAACACCAAGTAAGGAGGCCAATAAACAAAAGTGAATCAACCGGCTTCTAAATGTAATTCATTTCTATTTCCTTTAAAAACAGTAAACAAGTAACAGTGACACGGTCATTATACTCCACTCAGGAAAGAAAGGCTCTGTCTCTCTACCTGCCTCCCTGCCCACTGGTCGAATTTCTTGTCAGTCAAGGAGGGGAGGCGGCGACAAGTGCTCCTGGGGGTGAACACCACCACTTGTTACCAAAGTGACGTGCCGCCAAGGGAACGAGGTCACTGCCAAAGTTCCGTGTCCCAGAACAGGACGCTTCTCCTTGGCCAAGGGGCAAGGAGACTCGATGTGGCACAGACCCAAGACAGCTCGGCACTCGGGAAGCGCCAGCCGCTGCTGCTTTACCAGTCCCGCTCGGAGCCCCTCGGCGACAGTGGAGTGGCAGCCCGCACAGCTGCACGCCTCCTGCACGCAGCAAGGACGCTGGCGACAATGGTCGGAACCCACTTTCCGAGAACCGTGGGAATTCACCGAAGGCTTGTGACCATCCAAGCCGTGTCATTCCGAACCTCAGAGCGGCGAGCCCTACCTCCCTCTCCTCGGCTCTGAAAACCAGCCACCTAACAGCCCGAGAGGGCAGGACGGTGGGCAGCCCACCCAAAGCCCCTCACCCAGGAGCCGCCCCTGGAGAAGCCCCCCTCACAGGGCTAGTCTTACTGGGCCTGAGGCAGCGCTCACTCGGGGCGAAAGCCCTTTCCTCCGGGCGTCTGTGAGGGGCGATCAGCGGCAACTGCTTAGTGACGAAAGGTCATATGAGAAAAGTTCTACCTTTAATGAAATTTTCACAACGTGGTAGAAATGACGTACTTTGTAACTATACGTCTACTGCGAGAAAACTAGACGCCAACTTCCACGTGTGTTATCACCTGTACGGATGAGATTCTCAAAATTCCTTCAGGGGTCCGTGACCTTGGAAGACTTTCAGGGTAAAGGAGTCACGGAGACGGTGCTGGAGGCAAGGTGTCCGCCGCGGCAAGCAGGCACCGGACGAGGGGCACGGACAAACGCCGGGGACTCACGCCTGTCGGGACAACTACCGCATAAAAACTCAGGCTCACGGCAAAACCTAGTTTTGGCGAAGATACGAAGAAATCAGAACCCCAATTAAAGACAGAATTGCCCTTTGACCCGGCAGTCCACTGGGGAGTACGCACCCAGAGAAACTGAGCAGAGGGTCTCAGAGAGGCGTCCCCACGGCCTCGCCTGGCGGCCTCTCCGCAACGGCCGGACCGCAGGGGCAACGCGGCCGAGCGTCGACGCAACAGCAGACCAGCGGTGCGGCCGTGACCGCGATGGGGCGCTGTTCTGCCTTAGACGGAAGGGGGTTCCGGCGGATGCGACAGCTGTGTGGCCCCACGCACCGCGTTCTGACCGAGCGGGCAGGCCGCAGAGACGGCCGGCGGATCGGCTGCCAGGCGCTGGGAGGAGGGGAGGGGGAAGCGGCTGTCTCCAGGGCACAGTCTCAGCTTCACCAGACGGACGGAGGTGGACGTGCTGATGGCTGCGTAACATCGCACACGCACTAGATAGCACCGCGCTGTACACTCAAAAATGCTTCAGGTGGTAATTTCGTTCTGTGTATTTTACTATAATGCAAAGAAGAGGAAAAAAGGTACGCCGGGGAGTGAGATGTTCATGGGCAGCTTGGAAGTGCCCGACACTCAGAAACCTGGAGGGCCACAGGGGGTGCGGGCTGCGTGCGGTCCGGACGGCTGAGAAGCCCGCCCTCCCTTTCGCCTGCTGACCGTGGGACTCTGCGCCATCGGGGAAAGGAGGCCAACGGCAGGACGTGCTGGCGGCGGGCGGAAGGTGCGCCCCGCCACACGCACAGGCTGGAAGGCTCCCCGCTCCGTCACTGAAGGAACTCTGTCCCGTCATCACGTGGCCACCGAGCTGACTAAGCAGATGCTTCAGTGGCCACACACGAGAAAGAACACAGGGTGCAGAATTAGCCCAGGAGCGTCACTACACAAACAAACACCAGCACCAACCACAAACCCTCAAGAGGGGAGCGTCTTAATTCCAGAGTGGTGACATAGTATTTAAAGTGTCATCAAAAGGGATGAAAATATTTAGGAATAAATGTAACAAAAGAAGTGAAAAGACTGGGACACTGAAAACTACAGTGCATAGAATCCTGCTGAAAAATTAAGTGCAACCGTCGTAGTAGTAGTATTCAGATGCCTAAGTTAGTGGGCATCTAAACAGGAACTTCATTCACGAATTCAACTACTTGAAATATAGTCATCTTGCTCTTCATTTCTGATACACGAACTACAGTTCTCTGCTCTGCCTGGTATTCTGCTCAAAGTTATCAGCAGATGTCTTCAGAGAACAGATGAAGTTACTTAAGGCATGAAAAACGGCGGGGCGGGGGGCGGCATTTGATGTTCACGGATTGGAAGACAATATTTTTGGAGAGCTAATACCCCCCAAGTTGACTGAAGATTCAATGCAACCCACATTGAAACCCTAGCTGCCTTTTTTGCAGAAATTGGCAACCTGTTCCTAAAATTTACACAGAAATGCAAGAGACCCCCCAAAAATCCAAAAGATTCTTGAAAAAGAACAGAGAGTTGGAGGACTCACACTTTTCAATTTCAAAACTTACAGTGTAGCACTGGCATAAAAATAGACACGCAATCGACAGAATAGAATTTGGAGTCCAAAAAAGAACCACCTCACATTTGTGACCCACTGGCCTTTGATAAGAATGCCAGGAAGACTCCGTGCTGGAAAGAACAGCCTTTTCGACATATGGCGCTGGCTTGAAACCGCATGCACAACAGTGAGGCCAGACTCCTACCTCACATCACGAGCAAAAATTAGCTCATATTGGATATAGATGGAAATGTGATACATTTATGAAACTTTTAGAAGACACAGAATTACATTTTCATTACTTGGGTTAGGCAATGATTCTTTGATCTAAAAGCATAAGCAACAACAGAACAAAATAGATACACTGGTCAGCATCAAAGTGGAAAACTATTGTGCTTCAAAGGACACCACCAAGAAAGTGAAAAGAAAACCAACAGCATGGGAGGAACTATCGCAAATCATGTGCACAATACGGGACTTGCGTCAAAGATACATAAAGAACAACTAAAATTCGAGACTTCCGGTCAAGATGCAGGCATAGGTAGACACACAGTGCCTCCTTGAACAACCAAAATAAGGACAACAAAAATTCACAAACAAAATACAACCAGAACTGACAGAAAACTGAACTGTATGGAAGTCCGACAACCAAGGAGTTAAAGAAGAAACATCCATCCAGACCAGTAAGAGGAGCGGAGACGGGCCACCGGGAGGAGAGGGGTCTCAACAAAGCCGTGGCTGGCAGACCCCGGGCGTGCAAGGCGACAGCAGGCAGACCCAGCGAGGTGGCGGATTGTGAAGGGGCGCAGTGCACAAGGCAGCTGGTGCACTGGGCGGTCCCACATTTGCGAGCAGATAAACCAGGTGAAACTGGGGAGTGACCAGACCACGCAACCCAGGGTCCCAGCACTGGGAAATGAAGCCTCAAAGCAACAACTGAAAACACCCGTGGGGGTTGAAGTGCCTGGAGAAACTCCCAGCCTCACAGGAGAGTTCACTGGAGAGACCCACAGGGTCCGAGAACGTACACAAACCCACCCGCATGGGAATCAGCACCAGAAGGGCCCACTTTGCTGGTGGGAAGCAGGGGAAGTGACTGAAATCCGACAGAGAGCGGAGCAAGCGCCATTGTTCCCTCTCGACCCCTGCCCCACATACAGCGTCACAACGCAGCGATGTGGGTTGTCCCGCCCTGGTGAACACCTAAGGCTCTGCCCCTCGCCATGTAACAGGTGTGACAAGACAAAAAAAAAAAAAAAAGGCCCAAATGAAAGAACAGATCAAAGCTCCAGAAAAAAATACAACTAAGTGAAGAGATAGCCAACCTATCAGATGCACAGTTCAAAACACTGCTAATCAAGATGCTCACAGGATTGGTTGAATTTGGTCACAAATTAGATGAAAAAATGAAGGCTACAATAAGTGAAATGAAGGAAAATGTACAGGGAACCAATAGTGATGGGAAGGAAATTGGGACTCAAGTCAATGGATTGGACCAGAAGGAAGAAAAAAAAACATCAAATCAGAAAAGAATAAAGAATCAAGAATTCAAAAAAACGAGGAGAGGTTTAGGAACCTCCAGGATAGCTTTAAACGTTCCAACATTCGAATTATAGGGGTACCAGAAGGGGAAGAGGAAGAGCAACAAGTGGAAAAGTTATTTGAACAAATAATAAAGGAGAACTTCCCCAATCTGGCAAAGGAAATAGACTTCTAGGAAGTCCAGGAAGCTCAGAGAGTCCCAAAGAAGTTGGACCCAAGGAGGAATACACCAAGGCCCATCATAATTACATTAACCAAGGTGAAAATGAAGGAGAGAATCCTAGAAGCAGCAAGAGATAAGGAGACAGTCACCTACAAAGGAGTTCCCATAAGACTGTCAGCCGATTTCTCCAAAGAGACCTTACAGGCAAGAAGGGGCTGGAAAGAAGTATTCCAAGTCATGAAAGGCAAGGACCTACATCCCAGATTGCTCTATCCAGCAAAGCCTTCATTTAGAATGGAAGGGCAGATAAAGTGCTTCTCAGATAAGGTCAAGTTAAAGGAGTTCATCATCATCAAGCCCTTATTATATGAAATGTTAAAGGCACTTATCTAAGAAAAAGAAGAT
>JAPYXV010004644.1:0-11193 GCA_028533065.1 Trachops cirrhosus
GGGGGAATGTGGATGGGAGAGGGTGTTCAGAGTGGAGGGGAATGAAGGGGGGATAATAGGACAACTGTAATAGCATAATCAATAAAATATATTTAAAAAAAGAACATTGAAACAATGAAATGCTGAGAAATGGGAGAAACTGAGAAGTTATTACCTTGATCATCATCTCACTCTTTATACTTCTTCCTTTCACCATGAAAGAGAAAATGTGCTTTTTAAAGTACTATTTTGTCTTACGTTTATTCAACATAAAATATTTCTCTTTGTATCTCATAGAAAAGACTAGCTGAATCAGCTAGAATGCAGGAGTGACATCAATACATGCAAGTACCTAAATATATGTACATATACTCAACTCAGTTCCAGGGAATGTCTGTTGGAGAAATATATGTGTTGTTTAATAAAGAAATAATAATGTAGATGTTGTTGATTTTGAGGGTATTAGCATATAACAAGGGTGATTTATTTCCCTAAAAAATGGTACTTAGGAAGACAATCCTTGTTTTGAGAACAAACTTGACTAACTTACTGGTTATTGAACTGATAGTATATTGCTATCCACTGATACAGCTGTCCAGCTGTTAATTTTTTTTAAAGATTTCTGTATTATTTGTAAACAGCACTACTCCAAGTCTAACTTCCTCCCCTATATTCCCCCTCCTCCACCATCCTCAATTAGTTTTCCCCATAATCCAGGTAATGCATGGCATGTAAGAGCCCTTGAGATACTTCCCCAGACTTGTGCCAGTGTCCTGCTCTAATTGTTCAGTCTCCCTTTTTCTGGCTATTGAACAGTACTGCTTCCTGACCTTAATATAAATATTTAAGAAATTTCAAATATACCTTTTATCTTATCAGTGAGTACAGTTTAGACCATAAGTGATTAAATGTATCTATTATTATCATTCAATCTGTCTGAATGCCTTTTGGCTCTTCCTTAAAAAATATATAGAATCTGATTGCTCACAGCCTCCACTTCTATCTTCCTGTTCTGAAGCCCAGTTTCTGCCAGGTATCCTGGCTTCTACTTTTGTTTCTCTACAGCTGCTTCTTAACAGAGCCTCCAGATCCTGAATAAACAAAAGCCAGATCATGTCGCTCCTCTGCTCAAACCTTTCAACTACCCCCGCCTTATCCAGAGTAAATGCCAAAGTGCATACTGTGATCTACAAGGCCCTGTCTGGCCATATTACCTCTGAACTCATTTCCTGGTACTCCTCCTTTTGTTGACTAACAACAGCCACACAGGCTGTATTGTTCTTCCTTGAACATACCAGGCATGCTCACTCCTCATATGTTTGTACTGGCTCTTCTTCCAGAGGCACTGAAGATATTTTAGACACTGGGTGAGCAAAGACACCAATTTTTCAAGGAGGCTGACTATAGATATTGGAACATCCATCTGACAATTTACCTGATGAATATCAGTGTTGTTCCTGCCTGGAAGAATTATTTGCCCCAGACTCCTACGTGGCTAATTCCTTCGCTTTCTTCAAGTCTTTTTATGACCAGGCCTGGCATATAGCAGGCCCTCATTAAATACTGACCTACTCAGAAAACTGTAGTTTGTATATAAATGGTTTCCTACTTCCTCATTCATTCAAAATAACAGTATCCAAATTATATAATATGTTATATGCACACATATTTTATGCAATTTAAGTCTTCATTATGCACCAACCCCTTACTTTAACAGATGTATAGGGGAAAAAACTGGAAAGATTTTCAAGATTCTACTTTTCCTGATTTAAATCAGCTTGGAAAAATTTTAGTGCTGATAATACCTTGAGAAGTAATATGGAGAATCAAAATCAAAGACTTCTAAAAATTATTTATATTTTACTTAAACGATATATCCATTTAAATCCCCATCATACAAATTCCACCTTTGAACCTATTTCTTCCCTTTACCTCTTACTGTAGTCCTCCTGCCAGGAGCTAAGGTTGCATCCTTGCAACCTTAAGGATGCAAGAGGTTCAGTCCTGATAAAGAAGCTTCTACCATTAATCACTGTAAACAATGTGCACTGAGATACAAAGATATGAAATCCAGTCATGCCATGGTGGTGAAGTCAAGTCCCAGAAGCCTGATGTTCCTTTACATTTGTGTACTTACTTTACTGCTGACTGAGGTTACAGTGCATGTGCTTAGAGCTGGTGACCTCTGAGTGACTGAGGTAATACCGCTGCTATGGGTGCTCTTCAGGGTCCCAGGACCAACTTCCTGGTCATTAAGATCTGATGAGCCAGTGCTTCCTCTAAATGAGAAATAATATTCTGAATTAACATGGAAACAGAATAGCAACCAAAGACAGTCAGTGAAATGCATACAAACCAAATAATCATAACATGTGAACCATATGATATACACCAGAGCCACACTGGAACTGGTCACCAACTATCATAGTACCCTCCTCCTCAAAGGCTTTCAGGGGCTCACTAGGTTCAACCCCATTTGGCTGACTCCAGGGTCTTTGTCATTGAGCTTCACCCTACCTTTCCAACTATATTTCCCACTGCTCACCAGCATTCTGCCAGCCAGTCAACTTACCATGCTCACAGTCATGCTTCCACCTCTAAGACTTTTGCTTATGTTCTCCTCACCTGAAATGCCCTATTTGTCACTCTCTGTTCATACACATCTTCCCCATCCTTTAAGGCTCATGTGAAATCCAGCCTCCCCCGCCAGACCTTTCCTGTCAATCATAGCCATTGTCAACCTCTGCTGTACTCAATTCCTATTGACTTACAGTCTTTGCCAGGCTATGTAGCACTTGACTACACAATCCCTAATGGATCCTTATATGTGGACCTGGGTGCCTCTTTCAACTTTGAATTCCTTTGGGACAGAGTTCCTGACGTATTTACCATAACATTCCCAGCACCTTCATAATGCCTTATTGCAAAGGAAGCACTCAGTACATATTTAATCAGAGACTAGGAATTATATATTATTTCTGTATTTAGTGACTGACTCATGATGCATGTTTAATAAGTGTGGTATAAAAATATTGACATTTGGTAAATGGGCTTGACTCACTTTCATGTTTGCTAAAATCAATTAAATTCCATTCAAAAAATGATTAATGGAAAAATAGTCCCTGCCCTTAAGGTGACCACAGATTTTCTCATTAAATGGAGATTTGTAAGTTTATATAGAGTTTTGACAAATTAGTGTTTGTTCTTATTTTATTCTTTAGCCTCAGTAAGCACAAAATATGTTGTGGTAAAATATAAGCCCTTAAGTATTTCACTCTTTCAGTTACTATTTTAATAAGTTATAAGCGTACCTATAACAATAAATATCTTATTGTAAAAGCACAGCAGTGACAGTGATTAGGCCTTACAGTTGAGTCAAATGGAAAAGAGACAGGAATAAAGGAGGTATGTTTTTTAAAAAGAATGTCTCACTGTGCATGTGTCATTCCTAGAAGATAAATCTGGCAGAAGAGAGAATTAGCAGTGGCCATCAGAACTGTCAAACACAGCTCATAAGTTTTTTTCAAGGCTGTGCACCAGAGAAGCCATCAAAATCAAATATGCCCTGACTGACACTACCAGACACCACCACCCTCAATAATTATGAAAACATAAGCTGCATTTTCTAGATATTAGACACTTTCTATTCATCAAAATCCCTGTTTAAAAAAAGGTATTAACATTCCTATTTTAAAGATGAAGAAACTAAGTCTTGGACAGGGTAAACAACTATTCCATGCATGCATGTGTGTACATACACACATGTACACATATACCCCACATCACACCACCACCACCACCACATTGTCCCACAGTTAGTACAAAGTCAGGATAAAAACTGAGAATATTCTTCCTACCCAAAGCCTGTGCTCATTCTATTGTAGTTTGTCTGTCATATGGCTTACTCATCATTTCACCAAGATCAACTTGTTACAACCAAGTAGGTTCTACACTGATAGCATGAGCTATCAAGAAGAAGATAATTAAAAGATCAGATGCCTGGGGGTTAGTTTCATGGAATTTGATTAAAGGAAGTACGAAAATTCTTTGGTGGCATTCCTTTGATACTACATAGAAAGCCTCTGGTTTTGTCTTTCTAGGGATGAAACTTTGAATAAATTAAAGTACTATGGAGTCTGCTCAGGAGGGGATTTAAGACTGTCTTTTTTTTATTGTTGTTCAAGTACAGTTGCTTCCATTTTCTGGCCACCACTTTCCCCCTCCCTACCCTCAATCCTTCCCCCTTTGGCTTTGTCCATGGGTCCTTTTACATGTTCCTTGATGATCTCACATATAAGTGGGACCTAATCAACAAAACAAACAAGCAAGCAAACATAACCAGAGACATGGAAATAAAGAACATATTGACAGTAACCAGAGGGGAGGGGGGAGGGAGATAACAGGGGAAAGAAGACTGTATCTTTGATTCTGAAAACAAGAGAATAAAGTTTTGTGATTAAATAGGTTAAATAAATTCTAAGTTCATCATCAGCAAGCCTTTATTTTATGAAATGTTAAAGGGACTTATCTAACAAAAAGAAGATAAAAAACATGTAGAGTAAAATGACAGCAAACCCACAATTATTAACAACCACGCCTAAAGCAAAAACAAAAAGAAATTAAGCAAACAACTAGAACAGGAACAGAACCACTGAAATGGAGATCACATGGAGGGTTAGCAACAGGGGAGAGGGAGGAGGAGAGAGGGGATAAAAGGTACAGAGAATAAGTAGCATAGATGGTAGGTAGAAAATAGACAGGGGGAGGGCACGAATAGTATGGGAAATGTAGAAGCTAAAGAACTTATGACACATGGACATGAACTAGAGGGGGGGAATGTGGGTGGGAGAGGGTGTTCAGAGTGGAGGTGAATGAAGGGGGGTAATGGGACAACTGTAATAGCATAATCAATAAAATATATTTTAAAAATAAATAAATAAATTCTAAGTTCCTTGGTGATTTTCCTGAGCCCTACTACCTCAGGTACTACATTTCTACATTTGACAACAGTTAACCATGTTCATACCTTTCCAAGTGATTCTGCTTATCCCACACATCCCATTTAGAAGGGACTTAGAGACCTACCCAGTAATGCTGTGCTGTGATTATAGGTTCTCTACCATCAGAACAATATTGCCTCAAAAATATCTCTTCCTACTGTTTAAGATGAAATCTTCTTCAAAATAAGAGAGGATGAGAGTGAATCTTGCAGAAATGAGCCAAGAAATTATGATCCAAAGGGATGCATGTGGACATTTCTGTTTGTGTTTGTGCTGAGGTTTCTCCTTAACCCAAGTATGTTTGAAAAAGTTCCCATATGGATTAACCTTACTAGAATCAAAAGACCTACTTATGTAGAAGCTGGGGCACATGTTGATTAATTGTGATGATGATACTCAAAAGGCTACCCCATAATGAGGAAAAACTTTTGTGATTGTAAGTCAGCTACTGGAAAGCATTGTTGCCAGGAGCATTATCTCAAAAATGACATATGCTTTCACATTTGTCTCTGACATTTACTTTGACCTCCTCAAAATTGTTTTCCTGAGTTGACTGTTTCAGTTGATTAAACTTAAAAAGATTTAATGTAAGGGGCAGAATATCATAAATACTTGGGTGACAACTCTTTTAAATGTAATGTAAAATTTGACATAAAATACATGAATCTTTGCAACTTAAATAGGAAAAGTTCCATCAAGTCTAAATTAGAGAAGTTTAAAGTTCAATGAAGAAAGAGCTATTTAAAAAATACTAACCTGAGCATATGTTTATTCATTTTTTTAGAGAGAAAGGAAGGAAGGGAGGGAGGAAAGGTGGAAGAAGGGAGAGGAGGTAGGGGGAGAGAGCGAGACAGACAGACAGACAGACATCAATGAAACATTGCTGTGAGAGAGAAACATTGATTGGTTGCCTCCTGCACATGCCCTGACTGGGGGGGTGATCAATTTCACAATCTTTTGGTATACCAGACAATGCTCCAACCAACTGAACCACCCAGCCAGGGTAAGAAAGAGCTATTTTAGATTCAGATATCATGTTATTGATTTTTTAATTAGAAATACTAGAAGTCAGTGTCAACAAAACTTGAAATGAAAATTTCCTTATGGAATAACTGGCAAGAAAGAGACACATTTATTTTGCTCTAATAGGGCCCAAACTGTGGGGAAATGACACTGTCTGGGGAGCTTAGATATTCTGGGTTACTTGAAAGACACATATCCAAGAGTAGGAAAGAGTATCATTTACTTTAGCTTATAAAATATACTTTAAAAGCCTTTTGTTTTATATCTAATTTCATGCTGGTCCAAAACCCTGATAATGGTTTCTTAGATATATCTCTTTCTAAATAAAGGATCCAGTAATTGAGAACAGAGATTTTAATTTAATGAGTTGCCTTTCTGGTTTACATAATGGTTTCCCAGGAGTTGTAGTCTGGAAAGAATTTTCCAGGATCCAACCTCCCCAGAGTGGGCTGACAATGTTGAACCTGTGCCTGTATACTTAAATGAGTGTTCCCTAATAAAGGTAGCAAAAGGCAGCACTAACGTGAGCGATACTAACATTCACTGGGACGATGAGGCCAGTGCATAGCATGGCAGAGACTGCATGATATTCTTCTTGTGGTTTATGAGCTTTCCTAACTTAAATTACTTCAGACTTGAAGTGAATATGTAGGAAAGACAAGCAAGAAGGCTGTAGTTAGAAAGTGAGGCAAGCCTGTTAAATGAGAAAAAGATGTTAAAAATGAGAAAGAAAAGGGTAAAAAGTTGAACATAGCTCAGCCTTTCATTCATTGATGATCCAAAAATGCTATGTCTTTGTCAACAGTCTTATGGGAGATTGGGAGCATTCACCCTTGGCTGCAGATCAGAAACACAGGGAGAGATTTTTTAAATCCCCATGTTCAGGCTATACACAAGACTAATTGCATCAGACACTCTGGGCATGGGATCAAGGCATCAAGATGTTTTAAATACCCCCCTTCCATTCTAATATACAACCAAGATTGAGAAACACTGAGATAAACTGTAGATTAGTTTAAATTCATTGATCTCAGATATCTCATCATTTGCACTGCCCTCTCGTCTCATACCATTATTTTCTTTATTAAGCTCACATCAAGAGAGATGACCTGTCCTCATGACTCAGGAGGTGATAAATAGGACACTTCCTGTATTAGTGAGTGCATGTGTTACACCAGGGGTCAGCAAACTGTGCCCTTTGGATTGAATTGGGCACACCACCTGTTTTGGGGTAGCCTGTGAGCTAAGAGAGTTGTTGTGTGTGTGTGGGTTTTATTTTTTTTTACAATTTTAAGTGGTTGAAAAAGTTAAAAGAAAGATATTATGTTGGGATATATGGAAATTATGTGAAATTCAAATTTCAGTATCCATAAATGAAGTTTTGATCTAATACAAGCATGCTCATTCATTTATGTACTGTCTATAGCTACTTTCATGCTTCAGTAGTAGAGTGGGGTAGTTGAGAAAGAGACCATATGTGCCACAAAGCCAAAAATATTAACTCTCTGTACCTTTAGAGAATAAGTGTGTTGATTGCTGTGTGTGCTCATGCACACAGGCAGACAAACACACAGGTATGGGTTTCTAAATTTTAAAAAATGAAACTCTTTGGAGAGGTCAACACATCGCAAAGCAATGAATTTTGGGTATTGGGTGCATGTGTACATATGTGTGCATATGTATGTGTATTTATGTGCATGTTGTACTTCAGGACAGGTGAACCATCATAGGAGTTCTTGAATGCAGAATTAAGAAAGTAGAGAAATGAGGAAGAAGCAGAAATTCATCAAGCTGCACTTGCTCTGAAGTCATCCAGCTGCACTTTGCTCTGAAGTCACTGACTACTGTGGCATAATTACACATATTTTCCTTCCTTTTTCTTTTTAGAGAAAGGGCAAAGATATTATAGTGCAGTGGGTGCTCAATGAAATTTTGTTCAATGAGTCTTATTGTTATTTACACAAATAACCTCTACTGTTTGATTTATTAAAATGGAGGATTTGTTTGATGGTTTAAAAATGTTTACGGTTTCCTTAAAGGATCTGTTTACTTTAAAAAGATTCTCTTGAAAATGGAGGATATAATCATCATGAGAGAAGGACTCTGACTATATGAAGAAAAAGAAGTTAAGAACAGCTAGTATTCTCAGTCTTGTAATATTTTGGTCTTTTACCATCATAAGAAAATCCTGATCTCATGCCTTGTCTAAATAATGACTGCAAGCCAGTTGGAGGAGGGGCCAACAATCATGAAAAACCCTGTGGGAGCTGGAAGTCAAGAGCAAGAAAAAAGCCAATTGGATTCACCTACAGACACCAAGGGAAGCAAGTGTTTAGCAGGATGTAGCTTTCAGTAATTAAATGGAACAAGCACTTACTTTGTATTCAGTAGTTCATATTTGCTAAAATTCATTTTACCTGAGATACTATGTTGCTTATAAGACAAAAATTATCAAGATATCCAAAGCCATCCACATCCTGATCCAACTTGGTTGTTGTGCATACTACACTTCAACTTTTACACTCTAACAACTCTGAACTGTGTATTCTCCAGCACATCCAAAATTGTGCTATGCCTCTTTTCCTTTGTACTATCTATTTGCTCTGTCTAGAATGTTTTCTTACCTTTCTTAACCTGGCCAAGTCCTCATCCCTTAAAATTGCTTAGGGATCATCTTTATGAAGCTTCCCTGAATTTTCTGATAAACGCCTGTTTTGGTTTTCCCAGAGCACACAGTATATGTTCTAATCATGATACCATATTGTCTTGAAATTGTTTTTTCAGTTATCCCAATCTTCCCTCCCAAATTAGAAGTTCATGAAGGGGGTAGAACAATGTTATTGTTTAAGAACTTTCACATTTACCACTTGGCATATGTAGTACTAAGTCAATAATGTAGGCAGAACTGTGTGTTGAATTTACTTGCATAAATAAAATGCATAACTGAGCAACTCACATATCTCTACTACTCACTGATTTGAAGAAGAAATGCCATTAATTTGCTGCAGCTAACCTGAGAAAGTAACCCATCACATAATACACCACAGGCAACAGTGAATAAAAGAAATTTAGACTTCTGGCCAAGATGGAGGTGTAGGTAGACACACTGTGCCTCCTCGCACAACCAAACGAAGGACAACAAATTTAAAAACAAAAGCAACCAGAACTGACAGAAAATCGAATTGTATGAAAGTCAAACAACCAAGGAATTAAAGAAGAACCATTCACCCAGACCAGTAGGAGAGGCGGAGGCAGGCAGCCAGGGTGGAGAGGACTCATGGCAAGGTTGTGGTTGGAGCATCGGGGCTGGCAAGGCTGTGGCTGGTGGACCAGGTGAGATGGCAGCTGGTGGAGTAGGCAGTCCCACATTTGCATGCAGATAAACTGGTAGGAACAACTGGGGAGTGAGACATGCTGCACAACCCAGGGTTCCAGTGTGGGAAAATAAAGCCTCAAAACCTCTGACTGAAAAAACCTGTGAGGGTTGAGGTGGTGGAATAAACTCCCAGCCTCACAGGACAGACCATTGGAGAGACCCACAGGTTCTAGAATGTACACAAACCCACCCACCTGGGAATTAGCACCAGAAGGGCCCAATTTGACTGTGGTTACTGGTGGGAGTGACTGAAAGCTGGCAGAGAGCTCAGCAAGTGGCACTGTTCCCTCTTGAACCCCTCCCCCACTGACAGTGTCACAACACAGAGACTTGGGTTGCCCTGCTCTGGTGAACCCCTAAGGCTCCGCCCAATATTACATAATAGGTGTGCTGAAACAACAACAACAAAAAATGGCCCAAATGAAACAACAGATCAAACCTCTAGAAAAAATACAACTAAATGAGGAAGAGATAGCCAACCTATCAGAGGCAGAGTTCAAAATACTGGTAATCAGGATGCTCACATAAATGGTTGAGTATGGTCACAAAATAGAGGAAAAAATGAAGGCCATGAAAAGTGAAATAAAGAAAAATATACAGGGAACCAACAGTGATGGGAAGGAAACCAGGACTCAAATCAATGGTTTGGAGCAGAACGAAGAAAGAAACATTCAACCAGAACAGAATGAAGAAACAAGAATTCAAAAAAATGAGGAGAGGCTTAGCAACCTCCAGGACAACTTCAAATGTTCCAACATCCAAATCATAGGGGTGCCAGAAGGAGAAGAGGAAGAGCAACAATTTGAAAACTTATTTGAAAACATAATGAAGAAGAACCTCCCCAATCTGACAAAGGAAATAGACTTTCAGGAAGTCCAGGAAGCTCAGAGAGTCTCAAAGAAGTTGGACCCAAGGAAGCACACACCAAGGTACATCATAATTACATTACCCAAGGTTAAAGATAAGGAGAGAATCTTAAAAGCAGCAAGAGAAAAGGAGACAGTTACCTACAATGGAGTTTCCCATTACATTATCAGCTGATTTCTCAAAAAAAAAAAAACAAAAACCCTTTCAGGCTAGAAGGAGCTAGAAAGATGTATTCATAGTCATGAAAGGCAATAACCTACATCCAAGATTACTCTATCCAGCAAAGCTATCATTTAGAATCGAAGGTCAAATAAAGTGCTTCCCAGATAAGGTCAAGTTAAAGGAGTTCATCATCACCAAGCCTTTATTATAGGAAATGTTAAAGGGACTTATCTAAGGAAAAGAAGATCAAAACTATGAATAATAAAATGACAACAAACTTACAACTGTCAACAACCAAATCTAAAAAAACAAACTAAAACAAACGAAGCAAACAACTAGAACAGGAACAGAATCACAGAAATGGAGATCATAAGGAGGGTTATCTGTGGGAAGGTGGAGGGGGAAAAGGTACAGGGAATAAGTAGCATAAATGGAAGGTAGAAAATAGACAGGGGGAGGGTAAGAATAGTATAGGAAATATAGAAGCCAAAATACTTATATATATGAACCATGGACATGAACTAAAGTGGGAAATGTGGGTAGTAGGGATGTGCAGGGCAGAGGTGAATTAAGTGGGGAGGAATGGGACAACTGTAATAGAATAATCAATAAACTGTATTTCATTGTTGGTATACAAAAATGCCTTTGATTCCTGGATACTGACTTCGTATCCCGCTGTTTTGCCATATTCATTTATTAGGTCAAGCAGTTTTTGGGTGGAGTCTATAGGATTTTCTATGTACACTATCATGTCATCAGCAAACAATGACAGTTTTCTTTCTTCCT
>JAPYXV010004645.1:0-11190 GCA_028533065.1 Trachops cirrhosus
AATAGACAGGGGAGGGCAAGAATAGTATGGGAAATGTAGAAGCAAAGAACTTATGACACATGGACTGAAGTAAAGCGGGGTGATGTGGGTGGGAGAGGGTATTCAGGGTGGAGGGGAATGAAGGGGGATAATAGGACAACTGTAATAGCATAACCAATAAAATATATTTAAAAAATAAATAAAAAAAAAGAAAAAAAAAAAAAAAGAAAGGCAAATTATTACTAACAAGTAACATTAGTGGTGTAGAAGAAGCGTGAAGTTGGAAGACTCATACTATCTGGTTTCAAGACTTAGTATAAAACTACAGTTGTGGCCCTGGTTGGTATAGCTCAGTGGATTGAGCATGGGCTGCAAACCAAAGGGTTGTCGGTTCAGGTCCCAGTCAGGGCACATGCCTGGGTTTCGGGCCAGGTCCCTACCAGAGTGGGGGCTCTGTGAGAGGCAACCGCACATTGATGTTTCCTTCTCTTTCTCCCTCCCTTCCCCTCTCTCCAAAAATAAATAAAAATTGCAGTTATGAAGACAGCATGTTACTGGTAAAAGGATAGACACTCAGATCAATATAACAGATTAAAGAGCTGAGAAATAGACTCACATAAATATAGTGAACTGATCTTTGACAAAGGCATAAAGGCTCTCTGTCCAGTGGTGAAAGGAGTCTTTTCAATAAATAATGCTAGAACAACTGTTACGTCCATAGATTTAAAAAAGTGAATCTAATTAGAGACTTTAAACTTTTCATAAAAATTAACTCAAAATGGATCATAGACTTAAATATAGAATGGAAAACTGTAAGACTTCTAAAATAGTACAGGAGAGTATGTGGCCTTGAGTTTGGTGATGAGCTTTAGGTAGAACATCAAAAGCATAATCCACTTAAGAAGACAATAGTAAGTAGGAGATTTTTTTTAATGTAAAAATGTGTTTATGCACAATCCTTGAGAAGTTACCATTCCTTCAAAAAATTCTTACCAAAAACATGCAAAAAAAGCTTATGTCAAACCAAAAATACATATCTGATGTATATAAACTTCAAAAAGCATAACATAGGCACTGTGAATATGGGTTACCCTTTAAAATATTTCCCATGATGTAACTACAACTTAAATTATGTTAAGATAGACATATATAATAAAATAAAGATGTTTACATATTTAAAGTGTCATATTTACTTCTATGAGATAAAAAAGAGATGAAACTAAGATGTCATTGCCTGCCAGTTCAAATATTGAAAGGACCACATAATTTTTCTTTTTAAGTGCAGCAAGAACTTTAAGTTACTATTTACATCTGGATCTTTCTGTATTATTGAGGATGTGCATTGTCATTGTTGCAAGGAAAAGAAATGAAAAAAAACACGAAGGAAAAAAAAGAGTTTGCATAGGAAATCATATCAATCTTCAGCAAAATCAAGACAAGCAATTAGGGAATGTCTTATATTGACCTTTTAAATTGATACATGAACTTTAGAGAAGAGTTCATTGTATATCACAAAAAGTAGTTATATATATTGATATACTTAGTTCTATTTCATTAATGCACCTTGTATTACAAGGCAGAGGAAAACAATAAAAATCAATAGATCCTTTCACACCTGAAAGGATTTTATATACTTTGAATACCCTTATTGCCTTTTTAGGTTTCCTTTCTTACTAAATCATGCACAGAGAATATGTTCTGTGTAAAATCTTTCTGAGACCAGTTATTGGAAATATAAACTTTAAAAGAATGACACCTAGAAATGTAATATATCAATTAAAGTCAGTATTCACTTATAATGCACATAAAAGGAAGTACAAAACCTAAGTATATTAATTTTCTTCAATATTACTTTTGATTACCAATTTTGTGTTCAAACTCTGAAAGCTTATTTTGTCACATCATATCCTTTGCTTCAGACTGAATCTACATTGTCATACTTGGATATGTAATAAGTGTAGAAAGATTAAGAACAAAGTGACAATAACCAGAGGGGAGGTGGGCAGGGATAATGGAGGGAAAAGGGAGAAGGATTTTCAGGAACTACTATAAAGGACACATGTACAAAACCAAGGGGGAGGTTGGAAGCAAGGGAGGGAGGTGGGGGTTGGTTGGGGTTGGGGGGAGGGGGAGGGAGAAAATGCAGACAACTGTAATTGAACAACAATAAAGTAATTTAAAAAAATTTTTAAAAGACACATGGACTAAACCAGAGGGGGCTGGGATCAAGGGTGGGAACTGGGGATGGCTGGGGTGGGGGGGAGTGGTGGGGGAAAATGGAGACAACTGTACTTGAACAACAATAAAAAAATGTGGAAAAAAACCATAAAACCAAAAATTAAAAAAAATAGAAAGAAGATGATACTTGAGCATTTCTTTAAGGTCATTTATGAAAATTAATTGTGCTTACTACTAGACAATACAGTTTAAATCAGTAGTAGGAATAAATAATGCTGGAAAGGAAACACCACTCTAAATCTGAATCTGGCTGTCCATCCTCATGCTCCCTCACGTCTGCTGAGCATTAACACAGAATGACTTAATATTTTCAAAGTTAGCTAAAGAAACTTATGAAAACATACTAAGTCAAACTAATAAAATTACTTAAATGAAAATCTACAAATAGTAAACAGGAATGCTATAAAGGAGTTAAATGTAATTGATAACATGACAGAACCATTAACTTGTTTTTGGAATACAGAAGGCAGATGATGAAGTTGCACTTAATCCCAAAGCAATTACGATATAGCCCATCATACCTAGTCCTTTATAATAGCATTTACAACATGGTTTCTACCTCCCTACGAAAAACCCCAGCATAATTTATACATTCTCGTTGGCTTTTAGCATTTGGTTGTAACTGCTAAGGAGGGTCACAAAGTTTTACCTTCTCATTTCTGTTGATCTCCATCAGACTGCTTCATGCCACAATTATACAGTTCTAGTACAGGATTTATAAATCCAGAATACTCAAAATTGCCTTTATCATCCACTGGCACTCACAAAATCACTCTCCCACTCCAGCCTGTTGCAGTTATCAGAGGTGGACATAGGATAACTTCCAGACTTCTTGCCCCTACACCTGAGTGATTCCTGGAGAATGTCTTCCTCTGTCTTAGAACGCTGTATCATTGGAAGCATTGGATTCATTCCTTCATTATCTTCCCACTCTAGATCTAAGATGTGCTGTCATCCTTTCCATTAGTTGATTTAGTTTTGGTCATTAAATCACAGCTGCTTTCTGTATTTGTTGTGAAAACTGTAACATCTGAGGAGAGTTTACTATTTGGAAAACCTTCATACTGTGATTTTATATGTCTCAAACAAGATTCAAGGTTTTCTTCCCATCCTGACTTTTGACATCTTGGTGGAGTGGCCCATGTACGGTGCGCTGCCTTTCCTGCTCCCCAGCCTTGGAGCTTTCATTGCTTTACTGCCCTGGCTGCTTCATGCTGTGTAGCATATAAAGCTGCTTCTAGTCTTAACTTCTTTTCTTGTAAGGCTAACTCTTTTTGAATTTTCATACCCAGACCTTTCTGTTTTTCAGCAACAGAATCATAATGCCACCCACTCTCTTAGGTCAACAATTTGCCAATGACTGCTTCCTGGGTTTTTTCCTTCATCACTTTCTATTAGATTGTCAAACAAGAAAAAGTGACTCAGATGATTCTACTGTGGAGCTGCTTCAAATGAACTTGCTGCTTTAATTTTGGTACACCTCTTCACTGGGGCAGGTCCAGCATCTGCCTCCAGAATCACTGTCTTACTGACAAAAGAGCACCCTGTCCCTCAGTTGAACACTCACCTCTTGAGCATGTTCTAAAATAGTTGGATCCTCTGGCACGCTGCAGCCACCCCACTTCCCTGCAGAGCCATCTGAAGCACTGCATCTAGTAGCAGTTCTCAATAGTAGCTGCCCAGCATTGCTCCTCCACCCACTCCAAGCCTGCGGGAAGCTGCATCCGGGACTCACAGTGGGTGGGCTGGAGCTGGCAGCCAGGGGATCTTGGCTGGAATAAAAGCCTAGGCTACTCCTGAGACCACCCAGTCACTGCAGCAGGAGGAGAGAGTGCCAGAGGGAGTGCTGGGCCGCCCACTCTGGACCCTCAGGCCCTCCGCATGGCACTGTACTTGCATCAGCCCTCAGCTTTGTGTGAGGGGCTGGTCCCACCGCCAAAGGTTGCTAGGTTCCCTAAGTTGGACTTATTAAAATTAATAAATTTTCCGTTTGCTCGGAAAAAAGTCAAGAAAATGAAATGACCATGACTGAATGGTAGGATTGAACCCTTAACCTTTGGAATCTTATGCTATTGCCAGGTAGGTTGTGTCAGAATTGAGTTTAATTTTCAGATACCTTGCTGGTGTCTGAGATTTGTATACTGGTGTGAGGGATCCCCAACCCCCATGGTGAAATTGGGTTTGGGAACCCAATGTTATATAAAAGCTCCCCAATTTCATCTATAGATTCAGTGTCAGCCAAACCAGAATCTCAGCAACCTCTACATGGATATTGCCAAGCTTATTGTAAAATTTACATTAAAATGCAAAGAAATTAAAATAACAAAAAAAGTTCTGAAAAAGTAAAAAATAGTTTGAAAGCTCACACTACCTGATTTATATACTTATAAAGATGGAGTAATCAGTGGTATGTGGTATCGGTGAAAGAAACACAAGGATCAGTGGAACAGCGTAAGGAGTCCAGGAATAGACCCACACAAATCTAGTTATTTTCAACTCACATGCAAGAGACTATTGTGGAAAGGTAACCTCTTAAACAAAAGGTGCTGGAACAATTAGAAGACCACATGTTAAAAAATGTGTGAACACATACATTACTCATATAAATATTAATTAAAATGTATCACAGAAACTTTATGACATTTAGGAGAAAACATTCATTTTTAGAAACAGTACTGACAGCACAATATTAATACTAGTTGAAAACTTTATTTCTTAAAAGAATATGGCAGGGTTTGTTTTTTTTTAACAGACGTTATCTTTCAGTGCAATTTTAGGTTCATAGCGAAACTGAGAGGAAGACACAGAGATATACCTGCTGCCCCCACATATACATTCCTTCCCTCATTATCAGTGTGAGCATATTATTCTAGTTTTATCTGATGCTTGTTAGCATGTGGTTGAGGGGAGAGGGGTGTTCTCTACTGTTCTTTTTTTAAATCAATTTTTAAATCTTTTTTATTTATAGAGGAGAAGGGAGGGAGAAAGAGAGGGGGAGAGACATCAACATGTGGTTGCCTCTCACACACACCCCCACTGGGGATCTGGCCCACAACCCAGGCATATGCCCTGACTGGGAATTGAACCAGTGACCCCTTTGGTTTGCAGGCCAGCACTCAATCCACTGAGCTACACCAGTCAGGGCACTACTGTTCTGATTAAGACTCAGTGTTAAGCAGGCACTTTGAATTTGTATTTTGGGGTATGGATTTCACAAGCCTTGCATCTTCAGATGTGATGCTATTTTCAGCATGTACTTCTGTTCCTTTCCTAGGACTGAAGCTTTGTATTTTTCTCCCCCTTACCCAGATATAGTTGCTTTCTACCAGTGGGTGCCCCCACATTGTGCACTTAGGATTTTGTTCTTAAAGGTGGTAGGCCTGGTATTCATTTTGCTCTGTCCTCTATTTCCAGTGCTTTGGGCTCCAGGTTTTAATGCTCTTCCTTTTATATTAAGAACTTTTTCTTCTTTGTTTGTAAGAGAGAGAGGAGGGATGTATGTAGGCACAATTTCAGCCATTTTTGCTGCTCTCCTTTCCCAGAGAACACCGAGGGAACCTTTTTCTGTGATCTTTCCTGTAGTTACCTGTTGGTTAAAGACTGCAATGAGTGAGTACAACGTGACCTGCATTTTGAAACCCAGAGGGACTTCTCATTCTTATGGTAGCCCACACTTGACCTTTAGCAGTTTATTATAATTTTTAGTTTAACTTGTCTATCTGCTTTTATATGACTTCCTGTGGCATTTGGTCCAGTAATCAAATGCTTAGATTCTGTTTTTCCCCTGCAGGTACCTTCCCTTCTCTAGATTTCTATATCATTTTTTTTGCCCATGACTTTATTTCTAAGGTCAAGAAAATCATTAACTTGTAGTTGTCAAGCCTTTTTTCTTCTCTTAAGGGATATAGTGATGCTGCTTCTAGATTTCCACATGTTTGAGCTTTGTAATCTTTCTTATTTTTTTCTCGTTTCTCATTTTTGTCTATTACATTATTTGAAAATATTTTAGTATTGCATTTTAATGTTCTTGTATACTTTTTTCAAGATTTTATTTATTTTTTAGAGAGGGGAAGGGAGAGGGAAAGAGAGGGGCAGAAACATCAATGTGTGGTTGCCTCTCACGCCTCCCCCACTGGGGACCTGGCCTACAACCCAGGCATGTACCCTGACTGGGAATCAAACCGGTGACCCTTTGGTTTGGAGGCTGGCACTCAACCACTGAGCCACACCAGCCAAGGCATTCTTTTATTCTTTTTTATTACATCTCAAATTTGCTTCATTGCTTTAGGAATTACAATATATATACCTTGCACAATGCCCTTGGCAGCCCCTGGGATCTGTCTCTTGCTTCAACACGGTTTCAACAGAACAGACCCAGGCACGCCCCTTCTTCCAGCCTCTGACTACCCTTCCAGCCTCTTTTCCTAGTCACCACCTTTGGAACCACCTCAGCCATCCTCAGCCCCCAAAACCAGCCAATACCGTTTTTTGAGCTTAACTCCTCATTGCCGAACAACCATGAGCTCCCAAATTCATCAGAGTTATTCCACCCAGGTAGAGGCTCCAGTCAACAGCCTGGCCACCCAGTATCTGCGGGCCTCCTACACCTACCTCTCTCTGGGCTTCTATTTCGCCCCTGATGATGTGGCTCTGCAGAGCATGGGTCACTTCTTCCGAGAGCTGGTAGAAGAGAAGCACGAGGGCGCCAAGTGTCTGTTGAAGATGCAAAACCAGCATGTGGTCGTGCCTTCTTCCAGAATGTGCAGAAGCCTTCCCAAGATGAGTGGGGTAAAACTCGGGATACCATGGAACCCACCTTGGCCTTGGAGAAGAACCTGAACCAGGCCCTTTTACATTTGTATGCCCTGTGTTCAACCTGCACAGCCCCTCAGCTCTGTGACTTCCTGTAGAACCACTTCCTGGACAGGTGGGTGAAACATCAAGAAGACTGGCGACACCTGGCTCATCTCTGCAGGTAGCGGGGCCCCCAGCCTGGGCTGGGCCAGTATCTCTTCCAAAGGCTCACCCTCAGGCTCAACTAGGAGCCTTTGGAGACCAGAGGCCTTTGAGGGGCCTGTCTGCATCCCCCTGGTGTCTGGCTTCTGCCTGAGCCTCTCCCTACAACTACTAGGCATCCTTTTCACCACCATGGAGCCCACTCCCATGCCTTGGACCAAATGGAAACAATCAAGCTTTTTGCAGCAAAAAAAAAAAAATATATATATATATATATAATATAAAGTAAAACATATTATTTATATATTTATATCTAAATTAAAATATATTTATATAAATTAAAAGTATATATTTATATCTAAATTTATATATAAATAAGTATGTTTTATATAATATATATAAATACATATAGATTTAAAATAAAGCTTTATCATTTCAAGTGAAACAGAAAAAAGCCTTTACATTCATATAGATCTGTTTGTATTTCTCCCTTAATTTTTTTAATAGTTGCTATGCATTTTATATATTTGTAAAGCTCACCAGACCATTAAGATTTCTGCTTTCAAGAGTTGTACTTATTGTAAAGAACTGAACGAGGGGAAATACAGTCCTGTATATTTATTCAGTCATTTGCCAGTTCTGTTGTTCTTTTTTTATTCCTAAAAATACCATCTTCCCCTTGATAATGTCACTTACCTTTAGACTAAAGAACTCTATCATTTCATCTCAATTCTGCTTGAAATAAACTTTTCATTTTTCTTTATCTAAGAAAGTGTTCATTTTACCTTCATTCCTGAAGGACATTTTCACTGGATTAAGGGGTGTCAGGTGATGGCTTTTCTTCTTTCAGCACTTTAAAAGATGTTTTTCTACCATATTTGTCCTCCACAGTTTCTGATGAGAAATTTGCAGCTGTTTGAATCATTGTTTCCTCATATGAAATGTGTTATGTTTTGTAGCTGCTTCCAAACTTTTTTTCTGTAATTTTGTTTTAGCAGTTTGACTGTGATATTTCTGGGTGTGTTGTTCTTTTGGCATATTTTGTTTGGGTTTGCTGAAGTGGTTAAATATGTGAACTTACCTTTTATCAAATTTGGGGAGTTTTTGGTTCTCACAAATATATATATATGTATGTGTGTATATATATGTATATATATATTGCACTTTTTTTCTCATTCTGGCTCTCTAATGACTTCTATGCTAGACATTTTGATATTGGTCCTGAGGCTCTGTTTTATTTCAGCCTTTTGTTGTTGTTCTGTTGCTCAGATTGGCTCTTTTGCGCTGTTTCCATTCTGTTATTAAGATCTCAAGTGAATTTTCAAATTGTAGATGTAATTTTTAGTTAAAATTTTCAATTTGTCTCTTTTTCAGTATTATCGAGGTATAATACACCATAAAAGTTATCCATTGTATGTGCACGATTCCTTTGTTTTTTTAGTAAATTTACATAGTGTGCTGCCACCACAGTCCAGTTTTAGGATATTTTACTATTTCCAAAAATTACCTCAAGCCCGTTTATAATCAGTCCTGTTCCCATCTCCAGTACCAGGGTACCACTGATGTCTGTCTAAAAGTTTGCCTTTTTTGCCTGTTTTCATATAAGTGAAACATATAATATTTATTATATTGAGTTTGGCCTTCTTCACTTACTAAAATCTTTTTGAGGTTTATTTTTGTGGTAGCATATATCAGTATTTTATTCCCATTTTAGAGCTGAATATTATTCAGTTTCATAAATATAACAGTTTTTATCTATTGAGCACTCAATAGAAAGTTGAAATTTTCCCCCTTTTTTCCTCTTGGCTATTATTAATAAGTGCTGTTATGATCATTGATATATATGTCCATGTATATTTTCATTTTTCTTACATAGATTATTTAGCATAGAATACTGGAGTATAGGATAAGTATTTATTTAGCTTTGAAAGAAATTGTCAAACTGTTTTCCAGAGTGGCTGTAGTATTTTACATTCCCACCTGCAATAAATGAGAGTTTACATTCTTCCATATCATTATAACTTGTTATTGCCTGTCTTTTTTATTATAACAATTTTAGTGTGTATGAAGTGGCATTTCATTGTGGTTTCATTTTCCATTTCCTTAAGCTCTAATGAGGTTGAACATCTTTTCATTTGCTTATTGCTTATTCATATGTATTTGGTGGACTATCATTTAAATCCTTTCTCCACTTCTAATTTTTTCCTTAATGCATTATAAGATACATCTATATGTATATATCTATCTATATTTGTAGATAGATAGATATATAGATAGATAGATAGATATGGACACAAGTCCTTTATCATAAATATGGTTTATAGATATTTTTCCCCACTACATGGCTTATCTTTTCATTTTCTATAGTGTCTATTTAGCATTAAAATTTTTAATTTTGATGAAGTCCAGTATATCAGTTATTTTCTGTATCCTGTCTTTGATCAGTGCCATGCTGTCTTGATTGCTTTTGCTTTAAAGCAAGTTTAAAAATATAGTAATGAAAGACCTGCTGCTTTGTTGTTTTTAAAAATTGTTTTGGGTGTTCCGCATCCCTTGCATTTCGGATCAGCTTGCTGTTTTCCATTTTAAAAAGAAACCTGCTATGATGTTGATGAGGATTGCATTGACTCTATAGATTAGATTGATGAGTGTTGTCTTCATAATAATAATGCATCTTCCAATCCAATCATAATAATTATGCACCTTACAAGCAATGTTTTGTAGTTTCCAGTATATAAATCGCTCTCTTTCTTGTGTGATTTTTTTCTTTTTTACTTTCAGTCAAAGTTGACATTCAAGATTATTTTATATTACTTTTTAGGCTTATAGCATAGTGGTCAGGAATTCACTTAATTCACCAAGTGTTCCTCCTGTTAAATCCAGTACCCACCTGGCACCATACATAGTTTTTATGATATTATTGACCATATTCCCTATGCTGTACTTTATATTCTTGTGTCAATGTAAGAAACGTCCAAACCTGTAGCAAATTTTTATGAGTTTATTTGAGCCAAACTGAGGACAATCGATGAGAAGCAAAATCTCAACAGACTGAAAACATTAAAGAATGACAGTTTTGTAGATTATTTTATACATTAGAGTCAGGCAGGGAGATGTAAGGAGGGTTGCATGAAATCCTTTGGTGGTAGATTAAGGGGGTGGGAGATAGCAAAATGGGAAATGTCTGAGATAGGATAAAGAGTGAAATGGAGAGACATGTACTCCTTTACATTGTGAGTACAGGATAGTTCATAATGAACATTTACAGCACACAGAGATGTTATACAGGTAACAAGATAACAGTGAATAGGTCTAATACTGGGCTCTGGTGCAGAGGGTATGCCCAGAGGAGTCAAGAAAAGAAGACATACTATCATCTTGTCCTGCCCATGTGGCAAATTAATGCAACCTGAACCAGTAAATTCAATTAAAAAATACAGTGTAAATTTTATGTTAATAAAACTGTTTCACTGTTTGATATCCGTGATCTAAAAACGTGAAAATAACTTAATTGTCAGCCTAGTGTGAACCTAGATTTTGTAATAAGGTCAAATATGATAAAGAAATTTTTCAGTTAAAAAAAAGGAGAGATTACTTTGACATTTCAAAGGAATATTTTCTTAGGTGCAAAAACATGATAGACAGGCTCACTTACAATAAAGATTGACCTTTGTTAAAGAAATTACAGGTCCAGGAATCATGACTTGCTTTTAGTTAGGAATTTTTGTGTTCTGATCACCCTATGTGTTTATTTTCAGTCTCTGAGTTTGTAGGGCCCTCCATGCTGGCCTCTCCTGAGCTTCTCAGGTTTAGTATATGGCCCCTTTTTACCTTTTTACCTCTATACCTATGACTGTTTTGTAACTACCAATTTGTGCTTTTTAATTCCTTCACTTTTTACACCCACCCCCCCTCCCCTCTCATCTGGCAACCATCAATTTGTTTTCTGTATCATTTCTAACTGAGCCCCTTGTGATTTTAATGGCCCTAGTATTTTTGGCAGCTAGAATTAAATAA
>JAPYXV010004646.1:0-11187 GCA_028533065.1 Trachops cirrhosus
ATTTCTGTGGTTCCATTCCTGTTCTAGTTGTTTGCTTAGTTTGTTTCTGTTTTTGTTTTAGGTGTGGTTGTTAATAATTGTGAGTTTGCTGTCATTTTACTATACATGTTTTTTATCTTCTTTTTGTTAGATAAGTCCCTTTAACATTTCATAAAATAAGGGCTTGGTGATGATGAACTCCTTTAACTTGACCTTATCTGAGAAGCACTTGATCTGCCCTTTCATTCTAAATGAAAGCTTTGCTGGATAGAGCAATCTGGGATGTAGGTCCTTGCCTTTCATGACTTGGAATACTTCTCTCCAGCCCCTTCTTGCCTGCAAGGTCTCTTTTGAGAAAGCAGCTGACAGTCTGATGGGAACTCCTTTATAGGTAACTGTCTCCTTATTTCTTTCTGCTTCTAGGGTTCTCCCCTTCATTTTTACCTTGACTAATATAAATATGATGTGCCTTGGTGTGTTCCTCCTTGGGTCCAAGTTCTTTAGGACTCTCTGAGCTTCCTCGACGTCCTGGAAGTCTATTTCCTTTGCCAGATTGGGGAAGTTCTCCTTCATTATTTGTTCAAATAAGTTTTCCACTTGTTGTTCTTCCTCTTCCCTTTCTGGTACGCCTATAATTCGGATGTTGGAACGTTTAAAGATGTCGTGGAAGTTCCTAAGCTTCTCCTCATTTTTTTTTGAATTCTTGTTTCTTCATTCTTTTCTATTTGGTTGTTTCTTTCTTTCTTCTGGTCCAAACCATTGATCTGAGTTCCAGTTTCCTTCCCATCACTATTGGTTCCCTGTGCATTTTCCTTCATTTCACTTAGTGTAGCCTTCATTTTATCATCTAATTTGCGACTAAAATCAACCAATTCTGTGAGCATCCTGACCACCAATGCTTTGAACTGTGCATCTGATAGGTTGGTTATCTCTTGGTCGCTTAGATGTATTGGCTCTGGGGCTGGGATCCCTTCTTCCATTTGGATCATTTTTTTTGGGAGGGGGTCTGGTAGCGCCTGTTACAGATGAGGGGCGGAGCCTTAGGTGTTCACCAGGGCGGGGCAACCCAGTCGCTAGGTTGTGAGGCTGTATGTGGGGCGGGGTCCGAGAGGGAACAATGGTGCCTGCTCCGCTCTCTTATTTCAGTCCCTTTCTCGCTTCCCACAAGCAAATTGGGTTATTCTGATCCTGGTTCCCGGGGGGGTGGGCTTGTATACATTCTAGGACCCTGTGGGTCTCTCCAGCAAACTCTCTTGTGAGGCTGGGAGTCTCTCCCTGCGCCTCAACCCCCGCAAGTGTTTTCAATCAGTGCTTTTAGGCTTTATTTCCTGGCACTGGGGCCCTGGGTTGCACGGTGTGTCTCGCTCCCGGTTTTTGCCTGGTTTATGTGTGGGGGAATGCATGTCTGCAGTCAGCCAGCGGCCTCCTTTGCCTCACTGGGTCTGCCACCTGCCTGTGTGCCTGGGACCACCAACAACCACTTTTTCCTGCTGGGACCCCTCTCCCCAGCTGCTGACTCCACCCCTCTTACCAGTCTGGATGAATGGTTGTTGGACTTCTGTACAGTTCAATTTTCTGTCAGATCTGGTTGTTTTTTTTGTTTCTAAATTTTTGTTGTCCTTAATTTCGGTTGTGCAAGGAGGCACAGTGTGTCTACCTATGCTTTCATCTTGGCTGGAAGTCCTATATATTTCAAAATGAAGAAATCAACAGATATTCATGATACTTAATTGTCCTGAGGTCTGGTATTTAGCAAGTTTTTTACCTCATCGATCTCAGTACAAATTGTATTTCTCAGCTTCTTAGAGAAATTTTAATATACCCTTCTAAAATAGGTAAAGTACATAGAAAAATAGTCATTAGAAAGGACTTCCATTGCTCTAAATAAAAATTTAATCTTTTTTAATTTATAAAATCAACATAGGCTTTATAATCTCAATACTACCATTTTGGTCAGTGTCTATATATTGCATCCTTTTCATGGATTTTACCTGTGTGCTATTCCCAAGACGTAGAGACCAAAGACCCAGCACAAGCCTCTGACTTAGCACTGTGATATCTGGTTCATTGCAGAAAAGGGGCATCTCCATCAGGGTCTCTGCTCTCTGATTAATGAGGAGGCATTCATTACAACTCAGGAACAGAGAGCACCTCCAGACACTGGGAACTTAATTTATTAGTCTAAGGGTCAGAGGTTAAGGAACATGAGAAAGAGAAAGAAAAGAAAAAAAGGACAAGAAAACAGCTAGAACAATAGGGAGATGTGACATAGCAAAGCTAATAGGTTTAACAATAGGAATAATGACTCCTGGAAATAAGCACATATTTTAAATAAGTATAAAACCCTTTAAATGATTAAATTAAATGAGATTCAAAATAATGACTCAGCTAAATGTGTTGTTAATTATACTTATGCTGTCATCTATCTATCTATAAAACTTATTATGTTGAAAGATCAAAAGAAAATGGGATCAGCTACTAAAAAACAGAATTTGTATTGAAAGTGTTTACCACTTACTGTCTAAATAGCTGGTGTTTTGGTGGCCAAGTCAATGGGAACATATTAGATAGGATCACTTGCTTTCAAGCATGGCCATTCCTTGTGTCTGGATAGAAACCCAGGTTGCCTAGAAGCCAGAGACCCAACATAAGGTTTGCAACAGAGCTGACTTCTGCTTCCATCACCTCTCTCCATGGTTGCAGCGATTCTCCAAGGGGGCTGGGACCTTTGCCATATCTTCTTCCATAAGTGTATGCATCACTTCAGACAGTTCAAAGTGCAGTTATTCAAAATCTCTCACTTTGAAGGAAGTAGATGCATTTCTTCTGGGGATTGCTACATAAGCTATCACATAAACCATGGAGTTTATCATCACTGGAACTAAAAATAATGTGATGTCATTTTAAAATATCAGATCTGTGCCAGACACAGGCTAGATCATCACCAAACCTATTTTTTCTTCCTCAGAACACAGTTATATATTTTATTTCCCTCTTTTTCCTTGCAGTGGGTGTGGCCACTGAACTAAGCTCTAGTGAATGACTCAATCTTTTTTTTATTATTCAGTTTATTGGGGTAGCATTTTTAATAACATAAATATTTCAGGTGTACAACTTTATAAAATAACAATAGAGTATACTCTATTGTGTGCTCACTACCCAAAGTCTAGTCTCCTTTCATCACCTTGTATTTGACCCTATTGCCTTCTTGGTCCTCCCCCATCCCTCTTCCCCTCTGGTAATCACCATTCTGTTCTCTGTATCTATGGGGTTTTGACTTGTTTTGAATGACTTTTGAGTGGAAGTGACTGACCCACATAAAACCTCCCACACAAGGTCCTCCTTGCTCTTTCTCTTCTTGTCAGCCCAGAGTGGGTTCTTGGTGGTCTTTGGGTGCCACACTTGAAGAAGGCAAAAACCACAAGATGAAAGGGGTCTGGCTTCTTGAGTCACCACTTACAGGAAAGGTATCCACCAATCCAGAACACCTGTTTTGAATTTTATGAAACCAAAATATAAATTTTTATTGTATGTGTGCTATTTCACATTTGTGACTATTGTTTTTAAAGTAGCTAATGTTACCTTAACTATTATAATAGTTATTGTTATAGAAAGCCATGATTAATCACACATTGTTCAGAGACCTTATACCATCTATAAGACCTCTGTGAATTTTCACTAAAACCCAAACATGTCACTCATGCAACATCAAATAATCATTGGAATAAATGATTTAGAAAAATGCAATTAAATGTTGCTCACCAGTGTATATCCAGGATGCTCTCTGCCTTATTTCTCTAGTTAAGTTATACACTGCAGGTTTTATTTTTAATTTCACAGTGTGTGAAGAACAGTAGATGCTAGCTGATAGCAATAGAATGAAGCTGATTTAAACCAGGAGTATTATTTATTATTTCCCTGCATATTTGGCTTTATATATACTTCCACAAATGTGAAAAGCACACTGTGGTGTTAGAGTTTATTTCATTCCAGGAGAAGCATAGTATGGACCCTCATTCCTTCAAAAATAAACAAACTTTGATTTAAAGACAAACATTATATAAATAGTTGGAAGGTTTTTAAAGCATCATTAAGCCATTTACCATCTTAGCTAACATATGAGGAAGATAAGAAAGAATGTTTAATAATACTGAGGGAGCTCACATTTTATAAGAGAAATGTACAGTTTTAAAGTGTTATCCCAAACTGCCAAGTAGCAGATAATAATTGACTAGTCTCTATTATTTATTGTCATTTCTTTTTCTTCATTAACTGTTTTGTTTAGAAGAGAAGGAGAAATGCTACAGAAACTGCTTTTTCCTTCCCAAAAGAATATCTGGAAGTCACATATGTTATAATACATTTGCATTCTTAAACAAATAGAACTCAGAAAAACAAATTAAAAATGATTATTTCTGCCCTAAGAAGCTGGGTTACCCTGAAGTGCCATCAAAAGGTCAACCATTGCCTCAAACTCTGCTGTGTATACCCTGACCTGGAAAAACCATTGATAATGACCCCTCGGCTGTAGGACTTGAAGACTTAATCATTTGACATATAAGCAGCCCAGAGCATTCATAGCTGGCATTTTCCTTTGTGAGATGTACACAAACAATATGCATTTTAGACAATTCAAAGCCTCAGTGCCTAAAATAGACCTGGCACAGCTCTCCTTCTCAGGAGCAGCTTCTCACCATCTCAGCTCTTACTCAGAGGCACACGCAGGGAATGTGGAGCTGGCTGAGGCAGCTGGAACAAGAAGCTGCACGTACTATTGGCATTTCCCCCACATTTCAAGGCACGCTTGTCATCTGTGTCAGTGTCATCGGGAACTTAATCACAGGGCGATGCATCTCCAGCTTCATTGGGGAGGAATTTTTATACATTGTTCAGAGAAAAAAAATTCTTTGTTGAGAAAACTTTACTCCTTCTTTTTCTAAGTGTGACCTGAATTGAAAGTATTTGCAAAAAGTATTTTGACAGTTTTTGTTCCTTTAAGTTGTGTCACCATGTGTTTGTGAAAATAAACATGGATTGTCAGAGTTACTTGGACCATCATTCACCCAAAGCCTCTGGGGTGAGCTTACTACAAATGAAAGTTTGGCAGAGAGAAGGCTGTGCACATTATTTGTGCTTTCCAGTGCCAGGGAGGAAAACTTAGGGTACTGGATATGAATATCCTTGGGAGGAAATGATCCTAAAGGCTAAATAAAAATGACACCCAGCCTGTCACTTCGAAATTGATGTTTTAAAGAAAAAGGACCATTTCTCTTTAATGTGAAAGAAGAAAATGATCAGGAGATTCCTGTTTAAAATACCTGTTTTTGTAACCAGAACTACCAAAAGACCTACCTATTGTTTTTTAGACATTCAGTGGGAAACCTTATTCCTTGGCTAATACAGTTGACCCTTGGACAACATGAGAGTTAGGGGTGTTGACCCCCTGCACAGTTGAAAATCCATGTATAACTTTTGACCCCCTCAAAACATAATTACTAATGCCAACTGTTGACTGGAACAATGACTGATAACCTAAACTGTCAATCAACACATATTATGTATGTTATATGTATTATGTATTGTAATCTTAAAATAAAGTAAGTTGGGGAAAAGGAAATGTTATTAAGAAAATCATAAGGAAGAGGAAAATAACATTATAGTGCTGTACATATTTACTGAAAAGTAATCTGTGTATAAATAGACCCATGGAGTTCAAACCATGGCCTTCAAGGGTCAATCATCTTTAGCTGCAGCATATGGCCTGTGATGGCATTCTTCCATCTAAGAAATGAGGAGTGCTTCATTCTGCACTATATGCAGGCACTCAGAACTCAGATGCAGTTACTGATTCCAGATAAAATGCTATGAATCAACATCTGCTATGAGGCCATTTGGTAGGAAGTCACTATCAGTAGGCATTGATTCAACCATTTATTCATTCAACAAACATTTACTGAGCTAGGAGCTCTACTGGGTTGGAATATGGCTTTGGGAAAAAAGAGCTACCAAATGTGTATACAGATTGCCAGAGCAGGCTGTGCAGCACATGCTATTAAAAGATTCACCCTGGGGTTATTGGTCACAGGTATTTGATTCTTTTTCACTATTTAACATTTCTCATAATTTATTTTATCCATTGAAGGATTTAATCTTAATAAAAAGAGGGTGAGACAAACAAAATAAAACAAAACACAAAAAAGCTTAGCCCCATGAAATGTGATGTCTCTCTCCAATTTTTTCCATTGCTTGACACCAAGAAAATGAAACATTTCTCTGGCCATGTGTTGTGTTTTAATAAACTGTACATTAGTCTCATTCAACTGCTCCAGCCCCTGGCTATCCACTTTTCTGTATATTAGTTTTAAATACACATTGCTTGCAATAACACTGTAACTAGAGTTGTGCCTCAAGTTAAGAAATGGTTAGGATTGCTTTACATTTGCAGTCCCAATGAAAACATTTATTCAATCAAAGGAAAAAATAAATGTGGTCCCTCAGCTCTGTCAAGTATAAACTGTTATTGATCCCTTAAATGAAATTTGTTCATGCTGATCGATCAAACACATTATCTTTTTTCCAGTCTATTACCAGCAATTGGAAACTCTCAAGCGTCAATAGTTGTTTGACCACATACAACTGTAAATTTAGACAATTGCCTTCAAACCTGAATTATTTTTCCCCATTCACTTCTCCCAAAGAATGACATTGACATTGAGATGATGATTAAAAAAATTATTGGATAACATGTTGACAATAATTGGTAGCTCTCCCACTAAGCAATACCAGCTCTCCCACTAAGCTGGTATTGCAGAAGAGTCAAGGCTATAAAAAATTGCTTTAGCAACTGCAAACTTACCAGCTTCCTTCTCTTCTTCTCCCAATTTCCTTACACTGGGGGCCATCTCAACTTCTTCAGACATTGTTAACCACATTTGACACAGAATCATTCATTATGGAACTTGCCTCTTTACAAGTTCTGTAAGTGTTAGTGGCTTCTGACACATTACCCCACTCAAGTTCCATGCACCTGACTTAATAAACTAAGCCACGAGGAACACAACTTCTCTGTAAAACACCCAATGTTCATATCAAAGATGGAATTCAGGGAAGCTTAGAGTTCCATGAGGCCTTAAAAAGCAAGTCTGACCTGATAAAAACAATAAATTTCATTTGTTCATTCATTTGTTCAACCAGCAAGCTTACAAGCCCTCCATTCATTCTCATCTAACAGTTCTGCTTTATATATCTTAGACACCACTATAAAATGGCCTATTAGATTATAACATTTATTGCACAGCGAGTTGAATTGTACTTCCTATACACACAGTGAAGGATAGTACAATAAGCTGATTAATGGTGTTGAACTTGTCCCCAACACCAACACTAAGTATTAGGTTCTATAGTCATAACAACACATCTGACAAATTCCAGACCAGATCTAAATTATCTAACTAAATATGTAAATCATTACAGACAACCAGAGGTACATCAACATTTGTCTGAAATAACACAATGATTTTACCTTCATTTCAGTACGCAGGGAGAAGTCTACAGTCCTTATACTGTCTCACAATAGTGATGTACTGTATTTATATTTTATGAGAAAAAAATCATTGTTAATGAAAATTTTATCAGTGAATGAATACATAGATTGAGTTGGTTCAAGTATTGTGAAGTCTTTTTTCCCCTAGATCAAAATTTTACTATTTATCAAAGCAAATCCTCTACTTCTAGGTTACACTATTAAATCAGTTTCTCACTACTAGTTTCAATTTTCAACTCTCTAGAACTCAAGTTATATCTTCGGAAGGAACTTAATTTAGGTTTGATCATATTTTTAAAAAAGTAACTTTCACCTCTTAATTGCCATCATTAGGGACCTACTTTCCATGGCTGTCAATATCATACATGTTTGCCTTCTATCTTGCTGATAGGTAATAATTTCCCAAGGAAGCTTAGGGAGCAATGACTCTTTATTAAAACTAATAAAAGAAGGAATCACAGGTTTTTAAAAATTACTTTGGAAATTGTTACTGGCAAGTCTGCCTGGTATTCCTAAGCAAAAAAGAAAGAGCGGGAAGTTAACGTGCCTTGTCACCTCTGCAAACTAGTGGCTTTGCTGCTTTACACTTTCCTAATATAAAAAGCACTTTTTAGCAGGCGCCATTCCACTATTGTCTAAAGTTCCATTTTTTTAATGAAAGTAAGAAAGGTGTTGATCTGTTGAATAAGATAAAATATCATATGCATTAATATGTAAAATCAGATTTTAATGATGTTTACTAATCATAAATTTGAATGCTTCAGATATAAATATGATAAGCAGTAAGTGAAAGGTACAGCGTTAAAACTGGAAAGATATCAATCTATAAGAAAAGGCATTACTGAATAGTAAAGTCCAGAAAAAGGAGTATTTGAACTAGGTTAGAAGTTCACAGTGAGGCTAGAAATAAGCTGTACATATTAGAGAACCATATTCTTCTTTCACCAACTCAATTCACCTCTATAGTTTTGCACTGTCTTCATATGGGGCAGTCTCAACTGATAGAGAAAATGTATGACTCTGCAGGGACAAGCCCAGTGCTTGCACCAATGTCTCTGCTGCCGTGTGGTAAACACTGTGGTGTTTTAAAGGTTAATCTTGAAGATTTGATGCAATAATAATGATATTAAGCTAAGTACCCCAAAATTCTGTCTTCCCACACACTGTAGAATTCTTCACAAGGAACAACAGTATACTCAGAAAAAAAATCATTTTATTTAGGACCTAGCAAGCCCTTAATAATTTTTCACGTAGGAACTGCTGATTACAGTCATCCCTCGCTATATCGCGGTTCTCTTATTGTGGCTTCACTGTATTGTGGGTTTTTAAAAAATATATATCTAATTCTGTATTGTGGAGTTTTTGCTATATTGTGGGATTTTGTGTACTTCACTGGTGAGTACCCATATAAAATTTTATATGTTGTTAAAATTACGTAGGTTTAAGAGTGTAGAAAGTGTTTAAGAGCATATGAAGTGTTTATAAGAGTGTGGGAAAGGTTTATAGGAGTGAGGGAAGGGTTTATAAAGCTTTAAAAATATATAAATCATAAAATAAATATAATGCCGCTACTTTGCGGATTTTCACCTATCGCGGGGGTCTCTGGATTGTAACTCCCATGATAGGTGTATCACTGAACTGTCTTCAAATTAGGGGCAAAAAAAAAATAATTTTTTTTCCTTCAATGTAAGACAGATGATTTGTCAGAGAAGATTCTCCTAATAAACCCATCTAGAGACAAGCCTCCTCCCCAAATTGTGATTCATCAGTCAGTCATGGATTTGGACCACATATATATATAGAACCAGGCTCTGCTTTCTCTAGATCTCTCCTCTCCAACGTTTCTCTTCACTTCCCCAAACTGTGGTTACCCCTCATTCAATCCTGTAGCTTTTCAAGCAGGAAGACTCTGTGGTTTCTGTTAGAGTTTTGGCTGCTCCAAATGGTGCTCACTTTGGTTGTTTCTCAACTTAAATCTGTAAAACAGATAAATTTACCTCATGCTGCCCTTATTCTGTGTACCGTCCTTCAGAAGCCACCTGTTTTTGTTCACTTTTGCAACTCTGCAGGTCATTGTATGTGTGTGTGTATGTGTGTGCGCTCCAGAATTATAACTCATGTGCATTGGATCCAGTAGGAGCTAATTCAACAATACCGTGAGTGAAAGTCCCAATTAAATTACAAATAATACCTGTCAGATACTCTCTACATACACAAAATTGTAACAATACAAGGAAATGTATGATTACTAAATTAAAGGCATAAGCAGCAGTTCCTAAAGTTCAAATGCAGGTAAACTAATATTAGTGATTCTATCAACAAGACCTATATATTTTCTTAATTTCCTAAAAAATTGCTAGACAAGTCAACTATTAATTTCTTGACAAAATGTCCCTTCTTATTTGCTACTATCCACCCAATGTCTATCATAATGCCAGGTACATAATTGCTCCTTAATATATATTTGTTGTATGAATGAGGCAAATTATTAATAAATATTATAAAGAACTTGCACAAGATAATAAAAATTGATACATATCTCTTTATTACAACTCAACTAACTGTACATTATAATAAATCCCATGCAATAAAATGTATACCTCATCTGGATCTCTAGAAAAGGAAAAGAAAATTTACCAACCCAGGCAGGGAAAGTTGGAGAAGCAGAAGTCTACAGATGAACACTGATAAAAATAAGATAAAAACAGTAGTACAATATCTTCAAAAAGTTGAATTTAAAAAAAATAGAGACCTATACCCTTCTGGGGAAAGGAAAAGAAAAATTAATTGGCTGGTAATTTGAGGATTTGTAACTTGGTACAGAATAAAAGAAAAGGGCAGCAGAAATCTTTAGAACTCTCTTTTTGACTCTTGCCACTTTTAATTCATAGAGGCACTATCTTCCCAGAAGGATAATTAGACTATTACTACAGCGAGCCCTTGGCTGGCTCACTTCCTCTTGCCAAGTATAAGATTTTCCTCTGAAAATGAGGTAATCAATTGCATGCTAGGTGAGTCCTTAAATCACTTCAAGCTATGAAAAGCCCATATTCTGAAAAATATTAAAAAAAAACACGGAGCATTTTTATCCACATCTCCATTTGATAGAGTAACATATATTAAACACTGATTTTCAAGACATTTGATGTCAGGCAATTTGGAGAATTGTGCATGAAAAAATGAGGTTAACCCTATCCTTATTCCAGCATATAGTTTTGATGGATTTTGAGAAAAATCTCTATATTTTTAATATATTTTATTGATTATGCTATTATAGTTGTCCTATTATCCCGCCTTCATTTCCCTCCACCCTGAACACCCTCTCCCACCCACATTCCCCACCTTTAGTTCATATCCATGTGTCATAAGTTCTTTGGCTTCTACATTTCCCCTACTATTCTTGCCCTCCAGTCTATTTTCCACCTACCATCCATGCTACTTATTCTTCATACCTTTCCCCCTTCTCTCCTCCTCCCACTCCCCTGTTGCTAACCCTCCATGTGATCTCCATTTCTGTGGTTCCATTCCTGTTCTAGTTGTTTGCTTAGTTTCTTCTTGTTTTTGTTTCAGGTGTGGTTGTTCATAATTGTGAGTTTGCTGTCATTTTACTACACATTTTTTTATCGTCTTTTTCTTAGGTAAGTCCCTTTAACATTTCATAAAAT
>JAPYXV010004647.1:0-11187 GCA_028533065.1 Trachops cirrhosus
TTTTTTTTTGGTTTGTCGCACTTGTTATTTATGAGGGGTGGAGCCTTAGGTGTTCACCAGGGCGGGACAACCCAGTTGCTGGGTTGTAATGTTGTATGTGGGGGCGGGGTCCAAGAGGGAACAATGGGGCTTGCTCCACTCTCTGTCAGACTTCAGTCCCTTCCGCCACTTCCCCCAACTAAACTGGGCCTTTCTGGTGCTAATTCCCATGTGGGTGGGCTTGTATACATTCTAGAACCCTGTGGGTCTCTCCAACGAACTCTCCTGTGAGGCTGGAGTCTCTCCCTGTGCCTGAACCCCACAGGTGTTTTCAATCAGTGCCCCGAGGCTCTATTTCCTGGCTCTGGGACCCTGGGTTGCAGGCAGTGCCTTGCTTCACAATCGTCACCTTGCTGGGTCTGCCAGTTGCCACCCCACACCCAGGGTCTGTCCACTGCAGTCTTGCATGCCCGGGATGCCTTACACACCCAGTCCCACCACTCTTTGTGCCTCTACCCCTCTCTGCCCAGCTGCCCAACTCCACCCCTCTTATCAGTCTGGATGAACATATCTATTTTAACTCCTTGGTTGTCAGACTTCCATACAGTTCAATTTTCTGTCAGTTCTGGTTGTTATTCTGTTTCTAAATTGTTGTTGTCCCTATCTTGGTTGTGTGAGGAGGCACAGAGAGAGTATCTACCTACGCCTCCATCTTGGCCAGAAGTCTCACTTGAATTTCTATTTTGCCCTTAAAACCTCCACAGGTGGCAAAAGCAAAGATAGAAGCAATCCTCTAGAGGACCTTGATGAAGCTGAGTGGCTTCTTGAGTGGATTAAGGTTAAGCTGGAAGGAGGACAACTTCTGAGGGAAGGAGAGAGTGACAACCACAACTGTGGGGCAGAGGAGGAGGGAGACCAAGGAGACAGAGCAGTCCCTTCCAGCAGACAGCAAGGAATAGCAAGAGGGGCAGCTCCAGGCGGGGGGCCCAGGAGGCTGCCAGATGGAGTGGACTCTTTTTTTCTAAATGAAAGTTTTTATTGATCCTTCTGCATTATAGTGTTTGGAGCTGGCACACTGTTGTTTAGCTGTAGGCTGCTGTGCCATAAGAATCTACTCTGAGCCTTGATGGAGAAAGTTATAAACCACCCAGAGATCAGAGATTTGGTGCTCGCTATGGCAACCAGTGATCCTGAAGATTTGTTTTCTCTGAGACAGTGGGTGAGAACATTTCACCTACAGTGTCTGTCAGGGAGGAACAGTGTCTGCAGATGGTGGGGGCCAAGGAGAGGTGCTCTGGCAAACACTCCAGCAGACCATCCCCAGACAGGCCCAACTTTCTCCTACACCTTCCACAGTGAAGGCTGAAAACAACAATGGATTTTTGCTTTGTTAACATCCTTTGCTGCTGAGACAAAGGGGAGGTTTTCTGAGGAAGCTCCTGAGATGTTTTCCTTTGTAATAAAAGGAGAGAGGAACACACAGAGAGGTCTATTCTGCACCTCCACTTTCTTTCTGAGAATACAGTCATGTGAGAACTTGCTATCTCCCATCCAAGTACTAACCAGGCCCGACCCTGCTTAGCTTCCAAGATAAGACGAGATTGGGCGCATTCAGGGTGGTATGGCCGTAGACAACTATAATGAATAAACTAAAATTAAAAATCAAAAAAAAAAAAGAACTTGCTATCTGGAGCTGTAGTAGCTGTCTTGTGACTATGAGAAAGCAGGAGGATGGCAGAAACACAAATTCAGGTCCCAACATCTGGAACTACCCACCCCAGACATCTTGTAGAGTAAACAAAACTGTTTTTAGGATTTCAGTCATTGCCAGTTGAGTTTTCAGTTACCTGTAACTAAATGTGTACTGACTGATCTAATCTCAGACTTCTTTGAAAGAAGTATTTCAATAATCATTCTTACATGAGTGTCTCTAGTTATTTTTGTTTCTTATATACATGCATCCAAAATTTAAAAAAATTAAATATATCTTCATAGTGATCACATAAAATATTATAAAGTAAATAAAATGATTAGATTTTGAGCTCTATTTCCATAAAGTTTCATGATTACTAGTTAAGAAACCTATCAACTATTCCAAATCACTGGATCAGTTGAAAATGCTAATAAAGTATCCAGTCCTATGTATGAGATCCAATAGACTATGCCTTTAGATAGTTTTTGAGATATGTTTCCAGCCTTGTAGATAGTGGAGGTAGACAAAGCCCAGCAGCAGGACTTGGTCCCTGGTACTGGAAGAGGACCTTCTATTTAACCTACCTGCCACTGGATCCCTCTACCATTTGCCCCATGAGAGGGGGTAGGGCTCAATAGGTACCAAAAAAAATGGTATAATGTGTTCCTTCCAAGCATCTCTAGAGACTGGTGAGAGTCATCTGGGACACTGACTTTCTAATCCCTAATATTCACTTGGCATCATCCAGTGTGAACACTAATTCTACATATAACAATCTGAGGTTCAGAACTGTGGGGATAACTTGCTAAGTTCACTTTTCTACTTATTGACAAAGCAGGGGTGGGGAGTAAAACCCAGGCCTTTTGCAGTCTGTCAATACCTTATTTACTGAACTTTTCTTTCCAAATGTACAAGAACAAAAGTGATCTCTTCTTTTGTCTCACTCCTTACAAAATATCTAATCCAGAGCTGTCATGACCATATCTAATAGGTGTTCAAAAAGGTTGTTTTTTTTTGTAATAAAGAAGGGAAGGGAAGAAGGAAAGAAAGAAGGGAATGAGTAAGGACCATAGTGTGAAAATTGGAGACTTGCCTTGTGGCAGCTAAAATCAGACTTGGGAATCCAAACTTGTTAGAGATTTTTTAATCCAAAATATCACACTGAAATGAAGCATTCTATTGCCACGCTATGACCCTTGGACATCACAAACACTTGACACTTACTTAATTGGCTCTTTATGGGGTCAAAACTATCACAGACATACATACCTAAACTTCTTTGCTTTTGAACAGTCATTGGAAGTGAAGTTTTCTAAAAATATTTTGAGTGGGAGGAAATAAAAGAATCTTACATTTCTCAGAAATAGAAAAGAAAATAAAATGCTATCAATAATCATTCATACATGAGTTAATTAATTAATTCAATAAACATTATAGAGCATCTATTGCCTATAAGTGAATGATTAGCATTGTAGGGGACTCAAAGGTGAACCAGACACAATATCTTCCTGTTCTCAAAGAGAATAATGAATAAGATTTGGATGTCTATATCTAACAAATAATTGCATTACAAAACTATATAGAGCTGTAGATGATAGATAGATAGATAGATAGATAGATAGATAGATAGATAGATAGATATAGATACACACATGTACTTGTGAGCTCCCAAGAGAGGGCAAGTTCACAGACTTGGCATTGAGCCTTGGAGGGTGAGTGTCTCTAGCTCAGTGGATCCTCCCTCACCCACCCCTGAGATTTTGATGGTGCTTACTAGGCTTATATTGCCAGCCTGTTTTGACTTGGTAGAGGTTCTATGATAGCAAATAAAAGACTCTGACCCAGCCTAGAGATCTGGGGTTTATAGGAGGGTGAGACATGAGAATGGTCAGGAAAAGTTTCCCTGAGAATGTGAAATTTGAGATGACAAGAGGAAGATGAGCAGGAGATAACCAGGTGAAAGGAGAATGAAAAACATTCGACTCACAGGAAGTATCAGAAGGGAAAATACCACATCTGATGAATTAAAAGCTGAGCAGCAGGACTGAGAGCAGAAAGGGAAGGGAATCTAGAGTAAGACAAACCTGGGGAGGTGGGCAGCACCCTCAGAAGACATGCAAATAATATTGGTCTTCATCAAAAAAGAGGTGGAAAGCCACTGAAGTATTTTATTTAGGTGGAATTTTATGTATATTTTAAAATGCTTGTTAGTGAGTTAAGACAGATTATTTATTTAACCTCTAAGGAACACTAGTAATAGAATAGTTCTCACAAGACTTTCCTTCTCCAGATTTGATGGTCATGAAAAATTCCTCGGGTTCCCTTTGATGTTCATCATCAGCAAACACTTGAGGAGCACTGACAGTGATCTGGTTTCTGATCTGGGCTGGATAAAAGTCCAGCACTGTGTTTGTATAATGACAGACTTAATATATGCTGGTTCATGGCATCAGTGCTTTATCAGGAAAAATGGAAAGTTATTCTGGGCTAAGAGGGTAAAGAGATCAGTTTATGGAAAAGAGAGACTCCTTATGCACATATTCTATAAACTACAGATCAAAAGCCAGAAGAGGAGAACCAAGCATGAATAATAAAATCACACATTCAAAAGCCTGGATGGAGTCAAACATTCTGACAGTTTCTTTTTAAGGAAAAGTTTACCTTGTGTTGAATGCTTTAAAGATAAGTGCTCTGAAGAAAGAGCAAGATAGCTATCATATTCAGTGAGAGGTGAACTTTCAAAATTGGGTTCATTTAAATAGCATGCCCTAGAGTGTCCCATCAGACAAGGAGGGTCATAATGGCTTCCACTGTATTTGAGGGGCACTTTAATCTCCAACAATTTACTTGTTCCTTGATATCTGGTGGTTAGGGACTGAGCTGACCTTACCTGAAGATTTTACTTCGGACAAAAAACCCAAGCCCACATTCTAACTAAGAAAACTCCCAATGCGGTGGAATTGTCAGAAAAGCCACAATTATGCCCCATTCACTTACCAACACATTAAGCCTCATCCCTGCCTTCTCTCCATGCTCATTTCTAAATAACTACTGATGCTGAAGTGGGGAGGTTTGGCTGGTCTGGTTGCTAAAACTGTCCCAATTTTAGCACTGAAAATCCTGCATACAAGGCAACCTCCTACCCCTGCAGTCTTAAAATGGAAAAAGGCCAGCATTTGTGCTGCCTGTCACATACTGAACTCAATAAGCAGAGACAGGGATTGAATCTTTATGGGTGCTTTATTCAGATGGCTGACGATCTAAGAAGACAGTGGATTCATACCCTAATAGGCTGTCTTAAATTCCATTTTAAAGTGGCCCTTTTTATAAGGAGAACAAAGTATAGGTAAAGGGTTTGGAATTCAGGGAAAGTTAACTGGATTTAAAAAGCTGCAGCATTCTCACCTGAGCTGTGGTGTTTAGCTGTGCCCCAGCCAGTGGTCTTTAGCTGTGTCCTGGGCAGTGGTCATCTCAATCTGGAGTACAATGTGTCAGATACCATCTTGAATTGCTTGTAGTCTTCCTGAGGCACAAAGGTGAAACTATTTATGATCTCCTGGAGTCAGGGTGGCTCATACCTTCAGTTCCTGGAATAATAGCTTTTACATGCATTGATTACTAAGCTATTAGCATTACTATTAGCTATTGATTACTATTAGCTATTACTTAAACTAAAATTTTCCAACTCTTGAGTCCCCTATCAGTTTTAGGCAAACTGACATGTTTTGCCTACCAAGGTGATGAGTACTCTCTGATAAACACATAAAGTGACCTGTTTGCAACCCTCATACTTGACCTCTTAGCAGGTATAGATATGGGTCAGCTCCTGTGCTTACAGAACACTCTTCACTCCCTTGGCTTGCTTACTTCCTCCCTCTCTCATTTCTTCTTCCTCTTCTAACCAAAGGTTACTGTTTCTCATGATTCTGTCCTTAACTTTCTGTTTTTTCTCTCTCCACTTTTATCCTTAGTGTGTTCCTAAATTCACGTCTTCTTGAAACCTCAGAATGTGACTTTATAGTTAGAACTGGGGTCTTGATAGATGTAATTAGTTAGGATGAAGTGGTACTAGATTAGGGCATACCCTAAATCCAATAGTACTGGTGTCCTTATGAGAAAAGGAGATAGAAACAAAGATAGACAGAGACAGAGGGAAGAAGGCCATGTGACCACAGAGGTTAAGACTGGAGTGACATAACTGCAAGCCAAGGAACTCCAAAAGTTGCCAGCAACTATCAGAAGGCCAGAAGAGGCAAGGAAGCATTCTTCTTTAGAGCCTTCAAAGGGAGCATGGCTCTGAGTGGCCCTGATGACAACTTGATTTTGGACTTCTAGCCTCCTGAACTGTGAGAGAACAAATTTCTGTTGTTTTATGCACCTCCAAGTTTGTGCTAATTTGTTGCTATAGCTCTAGGAAATCAATACACTACCTACTTAAGTAATTTTATTGAATCCTTGTGTTTTCAATTCCATCTACTTATGACATCTGGTTCATCTAGACACAGCTGTCTCCTATGTTCTAGATCTGTGTTTCCAAACACCTGCCAAAGCAGCAGGAGCAGTGGGTCTCAGTGTCTTACATGTACTATCTGTGTAATATCTCCTACTTTGAATTTATCTTTTCCACACACCTACTCTCCCCTCAGTAATTTTTTATCTAGGTTAGTGGCATCATCAAAAACTTCCCCCCAAACTCACATCTTGATTATTTCTCCTCCTCCTCTTTCTACATTTATCTGCCCATTAAAACCTCAACATTTCTCCCTTAGAAACCTCTCTCTGCAGAATATTGGGTGAAGCAGAGGGTGTGTCCGGCTAGAGCCAAGTGATCTTGACAGGTCAGTTTCAGACTGAGGCACCGGGCAGGTGGGGGGAAATCCAGCCCAGAGCCAGACTGAGTGATAGATTTGCATGAATTTCTGAGGGTATACCCTACATATCACTGGTTTCACCAGCCTGTGATTACAGAAAAAGGTCACACTTCCCTTTTATAATCCAATTATTATGGCAGGAGACCTTAGACTGCTTGTCTACAGGAAACAGGTCTTTCTCAAAGTGTCTTTGTGTTATTTCCAGAAGTCCCTAGAGGGATGTCTCATCTGTATTCCAAATCAAACTGGCACCTGCTGGCATCAGAATGTGCATTTTTCAGGGCCATTGTGGCCTTGTGTGCTCAGAAATTAGCTTATGCAAGAGAAGAGAATAATTGGCTCCCATTTTTAAGAGAGATGCTGAGGATTTTCATGTGTCTGAAGTAACAATAGAGGGGACAAGGCCTCAATGACCAGAACCAGTGCTCGGTGCCTCCACATCACTTCTGTCCTATTGTCTCTCATTTCTGCTGTCTTTGCTCTTCTTTATGTACTGGCTTTGTTTTCTCTCCGTAATCACATGGCATAGAACATGTCTATCTAAATCAATCCTGGAGGAACTCAAATGAACTCTGTATGGGTCTCACACCCATGCCTGGGGTTGATCACTGTGTCCAGGGTAAGAGGGTGCTATGACTAGCTAGAACAGTTTCATGTGCCCATTTCTGCAGTTAGGAGGCAAAGTCTGTTATAGGAGAAAGTGAGAGGCAGCCAAAATCAATGATTACCACTAGCCCTTACACATGTGTCTTTCTTTGTTGTTCTCTCCTATGTCCATTTCCACTGCCTCCAAAGTTACATGGTAAAGCCTTGTCACTGTCATGGTCAACATGATATAGCACAGGGATACTGGTTAAGGCCCAAGTGAAAAAGTGCATCACCAAGGAGGCAAGAAAGGCATTATTTCCTGTGAAAATTCGTAGTCTAATGCCCAAAGACCCCAAGTGAACTCAGCAGTTATATCTGCTGCAGAATATGAGAGGAAGTAAGATGAAGTAAAATAGTGATCTCATCTAGGGTATGATGAGAAGGTGAAAGTTGTTAGAATCAGGAAGGTCAAGGACTGTGTGCCAAAGCTGGCCTTCTGGACTGCTATTCAGTTAGCACCAAGTGAAATAGAGAGTGGGAACTCAGAGATCAAACCAGAAGGTGAGTCTTATTGGCCAGGATGTTTTTTAAAAGGTGAGTGTGTCCTTACAGGGCTGAATAATCTAAGTGAATAAGCTGGTAGGCTCTAAACAGATTCAAAATTCTGTAACTTTAGAAGCCCTGACTCCTATGTCCTTCACAAAGCAGCAGGTCATGGGTGCTCCCCTGGAATCCCATTGCAAGTGTTTGCCTTCTGCATTCAGGCCCCATCGCCACTTCTTATCAGCAACAACAGGGCAGCACAATGACCCACCGGATTAGGGACTGCAGCAGCCCGGTGGGTGAAAGTGGAGGTGTGAGCAGCACCGCTTGCTCCTGGAGTGGGTGCCCTGGGACCACACTTTGGCCTGAGTCAGCTGGCACAGAATATGAGGCTGGTGGTTCTGCACAGCCCATCTGGTCCAGTGAGGCTGAGACTGTTGGCCCAGCCTTTGCCTGAGCCTTGATTGCAGCATGTCAATGGAGCCAAAGTTAGCAGCCAAGGTTGTTTAAAGGGACCATTTAGACTTGTACTCACTTGTGGTATGAAATACAAATGACTGTATTTGTTGAGAATGGCTTGGGGAATAGAAGTTTGTGGTTTGACAGAGTGTAATTAACACATCATCTACACAAAACACAAAGATGGACTCCACAGCACCACTGTGATTACTCCCAGGAAATGCACTGTAATTGTATTGTCCCATGCAAATGCACTGGGACAAGTGTTTATGTGTCTGGATGAATGTCAAGGCAGATTAAGAAGTGCTTATGCCAGAGGCGGCTTCCCTGACCAGCATGAAGAGGCAAAAGGTAGGAGAAGCTAGAAGGGGCTGGTTAAGTAATTCCTCAGCTATACAATAGAATATATAACAGAATATGATGAACAATTAGGAATTATATCACAGATCTTATAACAACATGGAAAATTTCCACAAAATAATGTGAAAAGAGCAGAATATAAAAACTGAGGAAACATTGTAATTTTAGGGCCCTCAAATATTTATTACTTTGTCAGCTTTTTGGTATTTCCAAAATTTCTCTTTGAACCTGGCTTACTTGTATAAGAAGAAAATTTCAATTGCATTATTTGAAAAAAACAACACCTAAAGGTCAGAAGGACATTTTTCAAGCTAAGAGATTTCTTTTTAATTATCTCTACCCTTTCCTCCCCATTCCCTGGCACTGAGTCCTTCCCAGGAATATGTCAAGTCAGGAAATCCTTTCCCCTTTTCTGCCCCTATGAGGGGGCAGAAAGTCCCAGGGTCTAATCCCATATAAGAGACACACACAGTAAAATCCCACATATATGCGCACAATAAAGAGAGAGTCATCTCAATGGGAACTTGAAAATAAACTCTTTAATTTAATGGTGTTCTATAAAAACTGATTATAAAAGAAATATGTGAATTATAACAAAAGCAACAGCACAGTGGCTGGCCATCTGTTATGAATGTTGTAGAGGAGATTTCTGGAAGGAAATTGAGCTAAATTATCTCTAAGAACTCCTCAGAATCCCAAATTCTGTGAAATACATGTGAACTATAATAACAGGAAGTATGGGGGTCTGAGAAAACACTCTTTTAAATGGTTGGGACGTGACATATATTTTCCTTCAACATACACTCTGTGACTTGTGGCACCTCTGCCAGCCTCACATTGGTAAACTGGTCCTTTTATTATGTTCCAAAAAACTCACCCTATTCGTAGTTTCTTTCTCCCTGAAGAAAACCTGGTATTTCCATGCATCTCTCTCTCTCTCTCCCCCTCTCCATCTCTCTGTCCCTTGAACAATTCTGATGGTGACCCTTCCCTTCCCTCTGCCAGCCTGCACAGCCTGAATTGTGGTGAAGCTTCTGCTTAAACACTAGATGCTCAAAGGACAGCATCCTCTCTGAAAGGGGCTCAACGTCCCTCTGTCTCTTTCTTCTTCTCTTCCTCCCTGGCAGAGGTGTCAAATCCCATGCAGCTGGGGCAGCTTCTCAGAGCACAAGGCAATGGAAAAGAGGGCAAACTCTGGCAGGGTAGTGCCTCACACCACACTGTGTGTCCATTTTAGGCCAAATATGTTCATGTATAGTATGTGTGGGTTTTAGGAGTTATCAATCCAAGCTAAACAAGATTATTTTTTCCTGGCATGTTTGTGGGAAAGGAAGGAAAAAGAGTGAACTGATATTGGCTGAAAGCCGAGAGGCACATTTTACCTCATCTCACTCCTCTTAAGAATTCCATTTTACAGAGCAAGGACAGTGACTCTCAAATATCTTGCCCAGGATTACCAAGCACTAACTGGCTAAGCAAGGGTTAGAATCATATTTGTCCATTTCTTATAGTTTATTTAGCCTATTGGAAAATATAAGATTTAAAAATTTTCTTTCAAGTGTCAACTTGAAAAAAGTGATGAGTGGATACAAAGGTTATACTTGTACAAACATGATTTCAGTTTAAATTTCAAGTTACATGTCATTAAATTGCATACTTTAGAATATGATCATACTTCACACTCAGTAATGCTTACAAATGCACATAAATGAGCCATTTAATTTAAACAAGGTAATTCAAACATTTACTTTGCCTAAAGCTCATAAAATGCCATTTTATTAAATCATGTTTTTATTTATGTAAGATGACTATCATATCAAAGCCATTTAACTGTTATAGCAGTTAGAATGGTATAATGTATTATTATCAAATTATAAACATAATGAAAAATACTTTTTAGAATATAGTACATTTGACTACATGACTTTTTACTCATTTCATAAATACCAACGGAGCCTCCATTAAGTTCTAGGCATCTGGGAAGCAACAGATACTCTTCACTGAGCAATTGAAGGGAGACAGAAATTATAGGAGGCTGGATAACGTCCCCCCAATGATATCAGGTCTTAATCTCTGGAAGTGGTAAATGTCACCTTACCATTCACCCCCAAGAGAGAGGGTCTTTGTAGATGTGATTAAGTTAAGAGTCTTGACATGGGGATATTATCCTTCTAAAAGGGAAGCAGAGGGAGATTTTGACCCAGTCATACTGAGGAGAAGGTGATGAGAAGATGAAGCAGAGAGAGGTTGGCCTTGAAGATTGAAATGAAGCAGCCCTTTATGCGTTACCCAGAGAGGGGCCCATATGGTGGTGTTCCCAGTTTTCACATAACTTAAAGGAAAACTTTCACAACGTCCAGAGCCCTTGATATCAGCAAATGAAGGAAGAGAATGTCCTCAAATTCCTTGGAGCAGGAACCCACTTAGGTGGCACCAACCTTGACTTCCAAATGGAGCCCTATGTCCACAAAAGGAAAAGTGATGGTGTGTACATCGTAAATTTGAAGAGAACCTGCTGGAAGCTTCTGCTGGCAGTTCGTGCCATCACTGCCCTTGAAAACCCCACCAATGTCAGTCTCTCGTGTCCAGGAACACTGGCCAGTGAGCTGTGCTGAAGTGCTACTGCCCTGGAGCCACTCCTACTGCTGGTCACTTTACTCATGGAAACTTGCTAAACAGATCCAGGCAGTCTTC
>JAPYXV010004648.1:0-11184 GCA_028533065.1 Trachops cirrhosus
ACTAGCCACTTTTTAGAAAGGATGTAAAGAAGATAAGACTCTTGTTGGGAAGGAAAGGATTGTGAGTTGGCTCTAGAAAGCAGTGAGGATGTGGGAAGTCAGATTCTGAGGTAGGGTGAGAGTAAAGAGTAGTAAATAGGTGTAGTGTGTGAGAGAATAGAGTTAACCACTACAGTAATAGAATTCAGGAAACTGAAGTGGTCTAAGATCTGGGATGGGTGTTGTGAAGTATTTACAATTATATGGAATAGCTATTATTTATAGCAATATTAGAGCAACAATCATATGACAGAATCTATGAGATCTAGATAACAAGAATCGGGAGTATTGAGCCTTGAGTAGTATACTAATGGAACACAAATGAAGGACAGTAAATTAGCAATACACTATGAATGAGATAACAGGGGAAACCTATCGAATGATACGATATAACCCTCCAAGCAAAGAAGACTATACAGAAAGAAGAGGAATACCAAAATACTATTAAAATAAAAAGTGGAAGAATAATGAAATAATGATAATACAAATATGCAATTACTTGCAGGTTCAAAAAAAAAGGAAGTAAGAAAGCAGAAGATAGAAGAAGGAGAGATAAATTTGGAAAGAAAGAGAGAACGATTAACACTAGAATGAAAGAGAAGCATAAGGAATTGATAGATATAAAAATAATAAGAATTAAAAAATAAAAAGTTACTTAAAAATAATAATCAAAGAAACAAACAAAAACAACCCTTTTGTTGGTTTCAGACTGGTCAAACCAGATTTTCTGGTCACCTGGCTTCAGCAGGCTGAGGGGCGACTGGAGACAGTTTTTCTCTGTTGCCATTCAGAACTCAGTCAGCCTCTGGCATACTGTCCCTGGGGCTAGCCACACATTCTCTCCAGAGCCTGTCTGGTGCCTCTCCAAAGGGTCCTGGGTATGGGATCTGGGTACTCCTAAGTATTCTCTCTGGAGCTCACCGCTGTGGGCTCTGGTGTCCTTTGGAATGCCCACGCCTTTTCTGGGTTCACAGGTGTGAACTCTGTAGATCCCGAGGGGCACCCACTTCCCCCAAATCTATGGCCTGGGAACCAGAGGTCCTGTGGAGCACCTGCGCCTTTTCCTTGTTCACAGCTGTGGGCTCTGGGTCTTCCACAAAACCACACTCTCTCCAGGTTGGGACACAGTCGCACACCCAGGCCGTCTAGCCAGGCCCCCTTGGTTGCACAGGCTGGGGCACACACTCTTACCAGGGTGCTCACAGCCCCTGTGTGAGTGCCTCTCAGTCCTCACTCCCCTCTCTGTGCCCTCAAGTAAACAGGCCTCCCCCTGTGCTCCTCAGTCCTTATTTGGCCAGAGAAAGAGCAGCTAACCCAGCTCTCTCCCCGGAGCCTTAAGGCAGACCCCGGAGTGCCAGGCCTGGGGCTGCAACCTCCCTGGTCCCCATGCTGATCCCTGGGCCCTTATTGTCCTGAAGCACTCACCTTACTGTCTGGTTTTTCAATGTCTGCTACAATATTTAATCTCCTATTTTCATATATGTTGTGATAATGTTGGCTCTTTGCTCTGTTCCTCTGTAGATCTACTAGGTTTTTCTCCCGTGTGTAGGGGGAAATGGAATCTGCTTACTCCTACTACGCCACCATCTTCCTTCCACTGATTTTTTAAAAATATAACCTCTGTTTTTCCCTAGAAGAGTATTTAGTGACTTTCCAGATACTTTATTTCACAATCATTTTTCACTTGGATGATAGATTATTAAACCTTTGTAGAAAATGTATATTTTGATACTTGAATTGAAATTTAGATACTTAAATGTATATTTAGATACTCAACTGAAAAATATTACACATATAAGTTTATTGAAGTTGAGCCTGTTAATCCAAATGAGAAAAAATAATGACTAAAGATCTTTAATTTTGGAATTATATGTAAATAGCACTGTTGAAATACATACCATGTATATATACACACACACAATACATATATATTCAAGTTCACTGGGGTTAGGAAGTCTTCTTTAGTGTGTGATACACACACACACACACACACACACACACACACACACACACATACATACAGTGTCCAGCAGAAGTAATGCCATGGAGTGTGGTTGGTAGGGTACATGAATGTCATACACAAGATGGAAAGCAATTTGAACATTTCACCTAAAGTGTCATGTGGTGTGCTTGAGTGTGTTATTGTTATGTTACAGAATTACCAGTACATACTTATGATTTTGTAATAAAAGATTTTTATGTAATAAAAAAGGGGTGTTATTTGTACTGGACTTTGTATATATATACACACACACACACATTTTGGCTACCAAGATTTTTTTAGAAATTTATATTTTGGGCTTTTATTTGATTGTATAGATGCATATATGCATATGTAAACTGCAACTCACTTTAATAATTTCATAATTTTCCTCATAGTAAAAATAGTACCTCTTATTTAAAACAAAATGCCTTTGCCTTTTAAAAAGGAGTATAAGGGAAATAATGGCTTTTTTGTATTTTTTATTCCCAAAGCACATCCCAAAACTTTAGGATTCTCACACAAAGTAGGCAGCATTTAGTCTGAAAGTAAATCCAAACAAAAGAGGGTTTATATGAGACTAACTAACCATTCAGGGATTGAATTTCAAGTTCAGAGAATAAAAAAGGTTTATTTAGCTCATCACTAAATAAGTAAATATTTATTTAGCTCATCACTTTCCTTTGATTAATAAAATTATTTCTGTTAGCTCATCACTTCCAGACTATGCTTTTGAAACAGCCAATGGCCCTCCTTCAGGTGATTGCAGATAGAGGTTCATTTTCTTTGGTTAACAGAAATGAATAAATAGAGAAAGAAAAGTTTCTGACTGATATTTAATCCCTTGATACTGGCATGTATCAGCATGTTATATAAGTATGCTTCTATTTATGGTTCAATTATTTGTTTTGTTATATTTCAGTTATAAAAATAATTTCAGTCCATGGCCAATTGAAGAGGATCCTAGCTGAGCTCAAATTGAGAATAAGCATTTTACGGTCTGCTGAGCCAGAGTGCTGGTGACCTCTAAGGACATCTGTGAGCATACATTGATATGCCTAAGAGATTTTGTTTTAGGCTAAAGCAGAAAGACTTTTTTTTTTAATTGTAGGAGCACATAGTGGTGAAGTGGGGTAAATATGAACAATGGAGGGAGTAGAATGGCTATAGTCCCTTTGGATTGTTGAGCTTTGACAGAGCAAGATAGAAGAAGAAGCTGGAGGAGCTGCTTTCGTGGGAAATGCCACACTTGCCTGATACTCGGGAGAGGAGCTAGGCTGCACCAAGGACAGTGACAGCAATGATCAGAGTGAGCAAAACTTCTTTCTAACCTCAGACAGTGGTCAGCAAAGCTCTGACTCTTCCTGGGCTGGCTACTTTGGGAACACAGAGAGGTGGCACTTTGGCATGGGCACAGACATTTCACAGGGCACATGAAGCAATAGCAGTGGCTATCAGTTTTCATGCAGGAAGGCAACCCCCAAAAGGACAAGTTGGGAGCAGATTTATTCTTTCCCTTTCAGGGTCTCCCAGAAATACCTGGGAAGGGGGCTTTTTTGGGGACTGGAGTTCTTCTTCCATCAGTCGGTAGGGACAGTGACCCAGTGAAATTTGGACGCCTATTATTAATGCAGCTTCTATCCACAAAGGTTGGTGAGATCTGCAGACATTCACATAATCTTCACATATGGAGTTTCAAAATCATCATGATTATCCTTTTTTAAGAAGGTGCATCTAATTGTAAAAATGCAAATATAAAAAACAATGATCCCTGGCTGATATTCACTAATACAGTTTTGTTTCTACATTCTGGGTTTCTTATGAAACTTTGGAAATGTCTCTGTGCATATTAATGACTTTAATAATTAGACGAGGTATGGGGGAGCATGTGTAGTCCAGAAGCAATTAGTCAACATTATTAGAACATAACCTATAAATTGTATTTCTATTTATTGAGAAAGATTGCATTCTCAGTTTCAAAATTTAGGAATTACATACTAAATTATCAGGTAATTTATTTGATAAGTAAAATAAGGATTATGATCTATTTTTATTTACTTAGTGCTAGAATCCAGCATTAAACTAAAGCACATGCTGTTTTAGTATGCTATGCTGAAAACTGGAGATATGTTAGCTAGACAATGGCTGGTTTTCAATATACCCTATGCTATTTCACTTTAGAACTTCAAAAACCCTCAGATTGAAGAGCACTATTGGTGTACTATGAGATGTTGTGATTCAATATTAATATATTTAATTTACTTTAGGGTTCATGCTTCTGTCCTTTTTTTGCACTGATCTGGGGCTATGTACCTGAGAAGAGTTTCCATTTTTGTCCAAAATGTATCTTGAAGAGCTATTTATTTCATTTGCATTCATTCACTACTAAAGCAACATAGAGAATGCTCTAATACTTATTGACTGAAAGCTATTGAACAAGTCATTTCTTTTCTGTTAGTCTTTACTTTGTCATCTGTAGAGGGTGGGTAAAAGAAGCCTAATACCAGTGTTTTAAGAAACTGAGATATGGTGGCTCCCAGTGTATTTCCTTGCATTTTGCAACAGCAAAGTCTTGGCTTTAAATTCTGGTCTCAGGTATTCTTCCCATCCTTAGTTCTAGGGTTATATTTAGATTGTCTTCATTTCTTAATTCTGTACTTAGACTCGCCTATGTTGATGCTGTGGGATAAATTATATTTTTAATTCCAGTAAATCTGCAAATTCATTGTTTTCTTTTGAAATGCCTTTTATTTTTTTTCTTTTCTTTAGGTTTTCCTAAAACCTAATTCCTAGTTTGGGTTCTCATCACCTCATGCAAGGATTACTGAACAAGTAATTATCTCTGGCAGGCATCCAATAGCAGACTTCCCCCTTCCATTTGGTGCGCATTACATTGCTTGGATTATTTTCCTTAAAAATCACATCACACCCCTCATCAACAAAAGAAAATTTGGGCATCTTGACAAATATTTAAATTATATCATGTCCTAATTTCTTTCTTCACTTTTATGGTTCTTTATAACAAGAAAAATTTCCCCCTACCTCCCAACGGCCCTCTTCATATATTCTCTTCACTTTAGGAAGGAGGATCTTTGTTCTTGTTCTTGTTCTTGTTCTTGTTCTTGTTCTTGTTCTTGTTCTTGTTCTTGTTCTTGTTCTTGTTCTTGTTCTTGTTCTTGTTATTCTTGTTCTTGTTCTTGATCTTGTTCTTGTTCTTGTTCTTGTTCTCATTCTTGTTCTTCTTGTTCTTGTTCTTGTTCTTCGTCTTCTCCTCTTCCTCCTCCTCCTTCCTCCTCCTCCTCCTCCTTCTTCTTGTTTTGCTATTCTGGCTTCTCTGTTTTTGTGCACACTGTTCCCCTCATCCAGCATGCTTCTTCTTATTCCCCACCCATCCTTCCAAAATCATTTAGGTTTTTCTTTGCCCTTGAAACTTCCAATCCAAGTTATATGAAAACTTGCCAAATAATGATGTCTACAGAACTCCTTTGCCAGTGATTTTTATGCATACAACTAACTGACTCCTGACCTTCTTTAAATATTGTGGTTAAATATACATAAACTTATAATGTATCAGTTTTGAATGTACAATTCAGTGACATTAAGTGCATTCACACTGTTATGCAACTATCAGCACTATCCACCTCCAGAGAATGTGCATCTTCGCAAACTGAAACTCTGTGTGCAGTAAACAGTCACTCCCCGTTCCTCACTCCCTCCGCCTCTGGTGACTGCCATTCCAGTTTCTTTATCCATGAAATTGACTGTTCCGGGTACTTCAAATGAGTGGAATCATATGATATTTGTGCTTTTGTGTCTGGCTTATTTTTCTTCGTATAAAGTTCTCAAATATTGCGGCATGTGTCAGAATTTACTTTCTTTTTAAAGCTAATATTTTATTGTATGTAGAGACCACATTTTGTTTCTTCATTCATCTGTGGATGGACAGTTGGGTTGTTTCCACATTTTGGTTGTTGTGAATTTGTGGCTATAAACAGTGGTGTTCGAATATCTATTCTAGTACCTGATTTCAGTTACTTTGTGTGTATACCCAGTAGTGGAATCATGGATCATTCTGTGCTTAATTTATTGAAGAACTGTCAGTCTGTCTTCCACAGTGGTGGCATCACTTTATGTTCCCACCAGCAATCTACAAGGGCTCCAGTTTCTCTATATCCTTGTCAACGTTTATTTTCTGCTTTTTGGATAATAGTCATCCTAATGGGTTTGTATGTATCTCATTGTGATTTTGATTTATATTTCCCTGATCATAGTGATGTCAATTAATTTTTACTGTGCTTATTGACCACTTTTATATCTTCTTTGGAGAAATATCTATTTAAGTCCTTTACCTGTATTTGAAGTGGATTTAAAAAAAATTATTGGTGAGGACCTTTAAACGCATTTACTCAAAACAGTTTAACAGGATTTTGAAGACTTAAGTCATCACAGAGGACATGAACTAATGCACCCTGTGTGATGCATGGGAACCTTGAGGAAGATATGGCTTTTCAATGGTTTCAGATGCCTTACTTATTTGGTACCTTATTTAAATGTTTTCTATCAATTCCTTTGTTTATAGCAGCTCTTCTCTTTGGTGTTAGTGTGCCTGTCTATATTCCAACTTGAGGTTTTAATCTGATTTTTTCCTAGTAGAGTGATGCATAAATTAGACTAAAAATCTCCAGTGAAGACCTAAGGACTCACCTGTGGATACAGAGAAGAAACATTATTGAATGGAGTCCACCATGTCAAACATATTGCTTACTTTTGTTTTTTTACTGATGAAGCTAGGTAAGATTTCTTGGTGGTCTTTTCTGTAGAAGTGAGGTTTTGCAGAGTAAACTTTGAAGTATAGCAGCCACATTTGGTTGTTCAGTTACTCTCCATTACTATATTTATTATGTTGAATGTTCAGTGGGCATCTAATGAATATATTTTAGTTGCTTTATGGTGGCTTCATTCAAGTTGTATCATAGGATAATTTACATGGTGAGTGTAGTCAGTTTTTTTCATTGATTAATTGATTCTAAAATTATGGCCATTAGTCTCATGGACACAGACAACAGTACAGCACTTGTCAGAGGGAAGGGGGTGTGGGGGAGTTAAAGGAAGGTACAGGGGGATAAACGGTAATGAAAGGAGACTTGGGGTGGTAAACACGCAATACAATACACAGGTAAGTATTGTAGAATTGTACACCTGAAACCTGTATAATGTTACTGAATCAATGTCACCCCAATGAATTCCATTTAAAAACATCCTTTTCTCATCCACAAAAATTAAAGAAATAAATAAAAGGGAAGGAAATTCTGACACATGCTACAACACACAAAAAAAAATAAAATAAAATTATGGTCATTATTAAGGGGAGGCTTTGAGATTTATTTTTAATACTTTAAAAAATAACAACTTAATAGGCTTTGCTCTGTTACAAATAACCCCAAAACTTGGCAGTTTAAAAAGGCATTAGCTCATTCACTCATGATTTGGTGGGTTGATGGTTTGGATTAGGCTGAGCTGGGTGGTTCCTTTGATAGTCTCACTTGAATTCACTCCCATGGCTACAGTCAACTGGCAGGTAAGCTGGGATCTGGTTGGTTCCAGATGGTTTAATTCACAGTGTGGCACTTGGCTTGTGTGACCAAAGATACTGGGTCATATATCTCTACTCTCTAGCAGGCTAGCCCGGACTTCGCCATAGAGTTCCAAAAGTGTTGTACCAGGAAAGGACACGCTGCAGTATGCAAGCATTCTCATGTCTCTGTCTCAGGTTTGCTATGGTTCTTTGGCCAAAGAAGTCACATGGCTAAGCCCAGATTTAGGAGGAAGGGGAATAGACTCTCTGTCCATGAAAGAAGTTGCAAACCACCATCATTATTGTTTTGTTTTCTGTCTACCACAACATTAGTATCAACCCATAGCCTTGATTTTGTTGATGTAGTGTAAGTCCCATATGAAAACAGTATATCCAAAATATAACATAACATGTCCTATATAGACAGATGCAGTAAATACAGGATCCTGAAATGGCATGAGGCCTGGATATGTTCTTTGTTTGAATTGATTAAAATATTTCTCAAAACAGGTTTAAAAAAATTGTTTGCCTTTGTATCAGAGTTTGTAAGGTAAGGAAATTACTAAAATACCCAAATCACTTTGTACTAATCATATAAGACAATTGAATGGCAAAAATTTTAATATCAAATCACTCCCCAAAGTAGCTTTGTCCTTTTAAATTTTAACTTCTATAGAATATCAAAAAAGAAAAAAGAGAGTAAGAGAGAAAACATAGAATAAAATTCTAGTCATAAATCTACTGAAGTTACCTAAGTTATTTGGAAGCTAATTATGACTGTGTGCAAAGCAAATGATGTGAGAACTGAATTAATGAAGACTAGCTACCTCCTACAAGCTAATGAGGCATGCTTTATACCAATAACGCCACAGACTGAAAAATTAAACCTCTCCGTGTCTAGAAAAAAAGGAGCAGCCCAAGTTAAGAACAGGAAAGGCCAAAGGAGTTCCCAAAGGCATTCTCTGCGATGAACAGTCTTTGCTTACTTTTCTATGATTCTGTAGAGTGTGTAATCCCTGAATTTTCCTCATATTTTGTCCCTCCCCCCAAAGAATTCATACATATCACAGTTTACTATAGCCCCACAGAATCAGGGTGGGGCAGAGTGCTTGTGTTCAAATGCATTTCTCTTTCTCAGGTGTTGGCACTTAAGGTGCAGCAGCGGCAACTCTTTTTTATTTTCTTGGAATGATCATGTAGGTGATTTTAAAATGGGTTCTTTTTATACCTCTTTCCCTCATTAACTGGAGTGTGTGTGTGTGTGTGTGTGTGTGTGTTTATATATGGTGCCAGAAATTTATTCTAAGTAATTTATGTATATTAACACACTATGAGGCAGGTGCTAAAATTATCCCCACTTATAATGAGAAAACTGAGGTACAAATAAACTAAATTATTAAACCAGGGATGCACTGCTAATAAATGATGCCATCTGATCCCAGAGCCCACATTTTTAACTACTATGCAGTAGTACTTCATCTTTATATGTAAAATAGTTTGACTTATTTGGGAGAAATGGCTTTAATAAATACAAAAGAGAAAAATTAATATATTGGGTCTGATTCAACCATTGAGATAAAATACTGTCTGAAATAATTGAATATTAGTGCTACATCTTATCCACTTAATAGTTATGTGAACTCGTTCAGGACACTTCAAATAAACATTTCAACTAATGCCGTATGAATTATATATAGGTAATTGCATACTAATCCATAGAAAATCATTAAGATTTTGTTACCATTTGTGAAGTAGAGCATTGCACTGTAAGTTGGGAGCCAAGTCGAACTCATATCTTGCACTCGGTGGTTGTGATTGGTTAAATCACATAAGATTCTGTCTTATTTCTCCAATTATAAAATAGAACAATTTTAAAACCTATCCTCTAAAATGATCACAGGAATGTAGCAAAGAAAGACAAGAAAGTAAATGAAATTGCTTTGATACTCTTTTCTTTAGCCATGCAGAAGCTTTTTATTTTGATGAGATCCCATTTGTTTATTCTTTCTTTTATGTCCCTTGCTCTAGGGCACGTGTCAGTAAAAATGTTTCTGCGTGCAATATCTGAGATTTTCCTGCCTATGTTCTCCTCTATGACTTTAATGGTGTCACAGTTTATATTTAAGTCTCTTATGCACCTTGAATTTATTTTTGTGTATGGTGTAAGTTGGTGTTCAAGTTTCATTTTTTTGCACGTAGCTGTCCAGCTCTCCCAACACCATTTGTTGAAGAGGCTATTGTTACTCCATTTTATGTTACTGCCCCCTTTGTCAAATATTAATTGACCATAGAGATTTAGGTTTATTTCTGGGCTCTCTGTTCTGTTCCATTGGTCCATGTGCCTGTTTTTATGTCAGTACCAAGCTGTTTTAATTACAGTGGCCTTGTAATATAGTTTAGTTCCAGGTATTGTGATCCCTCCTACTTTACTCTTCTTTCTCAAAATTGCAGCAGCTATTCGGGCTCGTTTATGGTTCCATATAAATTTGTGAAGTGTTTGTTCTATGTCTGTGAAATATGCCATTGGTACTTTAATAGGGATTGCATTGAATGTGTAGATTGCTTTGGGTAGTATGGACATTTTGATGATGTTAATTTTTCTGATCCATGAACACGGTATATGTTTCCATTTATTTGTGTCCTCCTTGATTTCTTTCTTCAGTGTTATATAGTTTTCTGAATACAGGTCTTTTACCTCTTTGGTTAGGCTTATTCCTAGGTATTTTATTTTTCTTTTTGCTATGTCAAATGGGACATTTTTCTTGATTTCTTTTTTTTTTAGAATTTTTTAAATTTTTTTAATATTTTATTGATTATGCTATTACAGTTGTCCTATTATCCCCCCTTCATTCCCCTCCACCCTGAACATCCTCTCCCACCCACATTCCCCCCCTTTACTTCAGTCCATGTGTCATAAGTTCTTAGCTTCTACATTTCCCACACTATTCTTGCCCTCCCCGTCTACCTTCCATCTACCTTCATTGCTACTTATTCTTTGTATCTTTCCCCCACCCTCCTCGTCCCACTCCCCTATTGCCAACTCTCCATTTCTGTGGTTCCGTTCCTGTTCCAGTTGTTCACCTAGTTTCTTTTCGTTTTTGTTTCAGGTGTGGTTGTTAATAACTGTGAGTTTGCTGTCATTTCACTGTGTATGTTTTTGATCTTCTTTTTCTTAGATAAGTCCCTTTAACATTTCATACAATAAAGGCTTGGTGATGATGAACTCCTTTAACTTGACCTTATCTGAGAAGCACTTGATCTGCCCTTCCATTCTAAATGAAAGCTTTGCTGGATAGAGCAATCTTGGATGTAGGTCCTTGTATTTCTGCTTCTGCTGTTTCATTGTTGGTGTTCAAAAATGCCTTTGATTTCTGGATATTGACTTTGTATCCCGCTGTTTTGCCAAATTCATTTATTAGGTCAAGCAGTTTTTTGGTCAAGTCTATAGGATTTTCTATGTACACTATCATGTCATCTGCAAACAGTGACAGTTTTGTTTCCTCCTTTCCAATGGCTAAAGAACACAGTATTAAAATAAAAAGAAAACCAACTGTATGGGAAAATATATTTGCCAATGATACCTCAGTCA